>JAGDQP010004073.1:18983-35292 GCA_022664845.1 Lepisma saccharinum | reverse complement strand
TGATAGATAGATAGATAGATAGATAAGACATGGACGATATTTCAAAAGAAATTCTCAAATTATTTGAATTGATTTTCACTTTTTTTTCATCTTGTCAGGTACAGTTTTGGAAATCTATTTTCACTATTTCAAATAATCACATACTACTATGAATTGAAGGGGCAACTTTGAAAAAGAAAGTTATCTTTCAGCAAGTTAACTGCAAACGTCTTAAGATCTTAGTACGTGTGCAGTAGTCAAGTCAATACTTCTGCAATTCATTGTACAAAGAGTTTTTTTCTGTCATCTCGAAAAATACTTTTATATTTAAACCGTTCAGTTCAAAGGTTAATATAATTCCCAATTCAGCATTTTGACTATTTACGCAATTGCTACCGCGTATTCTGTGCTCTTTGCTAAAATATACTCATCACAATTGGGTACTAAGTTAGTAGTAAACCGACGTACCATGTTTCAAATAAAACTATACAAATGCGAACGATACAAGCCCAATAACTTTAAATTTAGAAACCTGCCATTTACTATGTTCTTATTGAGTAATGTCTAAAAAACACTTTTTTTTTTAAATGTATGTTCACCCTTTGTATTACAACAGTTACACAAATCTATCCAACGCAAATTAACTTGATTATGGTTGAGTGGAAATGAGGCACAGCAGATGTCAGGTGTTGGAACGAGATAAAACTGTATAAATGGTTATGAGTCAAAGGGCAGGAAGAAATACTCTTTTGTTAATTATATCATTTGTTGTAGAAGAACCTAGGAACAAAGTCATCAAATCCAGATACAAAAGTGTTGATTGTATAACTGGCATGAGAAAAAAAAATCCTCTCTTACGTCACAAAGACCCTCTTCTTTAGAAGTTCTGTAATGAGAATTCTAGTGGAGCAACACAACTACGCTATTAGGATAATTCTATTCGCATAGACCACTAATCGATTTCGCAACATGTATAGGAGGAAGAGTGGCGGTACATCGTAGATAGATCGAAAATTGATGGAGTAAGGAAATTGAAAGGAAGGAACAGGAGAACAGTTCTCGAAAGAGAAAAAACAAAGATAAATCATGTGTGTCTATTCACAAGAGAGTAAGGGAACACAACAATAATGGTACAATACTGACAGAACACGGCTCTGATGTAAATCATGTTACAGCTACATTTTCTGCAATTGTTTACTTCTAAATATTTGGGTACAATGAAGTTGAAAGCAGAAAATGCAGTACTGCAAAAACAAAAAAAGTAATGAAGAAAGATAAATATGCAGTTAAACAATTTTAAGATTTGTTTCTATTGATATGTTGTGTCATGAAGATTTACATAGTAGTCTGCATGTTTTACATGAAATATATTTAATCAAATATAGTATCGCAAATCATTGTATCAATAAATTGATATAAATACATTAAAAAATGTAGCATTCTGTTCATAAATTCTCATATCTCAAACTCCTTAATTTTGTTAATTCCCTTTCAGGGGCCGAATTTGTCTCAAACGAGAGTAACTTCAACATAGATAAAAAAGACGGGAAATATTACTCATAATTGCTTCTAGGACATTGCTTCTAGGTTTATGTTTAGACTCTCTCAAAATATATTGTTACTTACGGTTTACGGATTTTACGTTTTTTTTTAAAATTTATAAATAAGTGCAAAATAAGTAGTTATCCGTTATTAACATAACAAATTCTACAGTACCTGTATGTTTCTCTTACAATTTGTGTATACTTATACCTTTTGTAAGTGTAAGATTTATTACTTTGCCACAAAGAGTAAAATGATGCACTGGTGTATTACTTGAAAGCATTACAACTGTAGCGCTTTTGGAGTGGAGTTACATAACATTATGTAAAGCTGATGTATGATTGAATATGCATGTATTGAGAATCTAATATTATGAATGTTACTTGGCATCTCTGCATTCTCGGAATATACGCGTATGGCTAGTAAACGCTATCTATATCCCTTAACCATGTTTGGTTTATTTCAGGATAAACAAAATCAGAGATTATTATAATGTGGTTCGAGGTCTCTATTTCGGCAAAGCAATTGTGGGTTTGCGGAAAAAAAGTAGACGCTTTGACAACAGCACCTTAATTTCTCGACAAGAAAATTATGTCGTTCGTACTTTTAAATATTATATTTGCATTTTTGTTCTATATATATATATAAGGGATTTTCAAATCCTATGTATAAATATTCGTTTGTCAATAACGCCCGAAAGTAATTACTTAAAATCAAATATAAATGAATTATTTATTCTTGAAATATCCCTAGCAAAGTTACACTTTGCTAAGGATATGCAGATCTAGATAATAGGCTATATTTATTATATAGAACTGTAAATAAATTGCCAATTATTATTCTAAATAATATGTCTTCACCAGCACTTCAACCGGGTAAAATATATAATAATTTTGATACATATTTTTAAATATTTTAATATCTAAACATTCCAAATTTGTTTTTACAACAATCCATATTTAAATTTAAATCTTTAAAAATCTAAAGTTTTAGAATACATAAAATGCACATTACAACCATTAAATTTAAATAAAATTTTATTAAAATCTTATAAAAACATCTTTCAAGGAGAAAAATCTCATCTAATACCTTCCCAGGAGGCATCGTACCAAGAATGGAAGATGCATTTCCTTGGTGAAATTGCAATACTGAGGAGTTGGATTAGGGAGGTAGTCGCGCGGGCATCACCCGAAACAATCTGTAATCACTGACCAACCCATTTAATAAAATGTAGGCCTACCGTACCCCAAGTACAACTTGATTCAATTGCGATGGCAACACAAATAAACTTAGCAAGTAGATTAGTGCATTTCCGGTGTTCATCGGACACCACCCGCTTTCAAAGAAGAATGAATAACACTTGAAATTGCGAAAATATCGGCGCAGGTGAAATCCCATAATAAAATTCTTCCTCTTTTGCATGGAACTAGTGTTATTCCATCAGGTCTCTTACCGTCGGAGCGACTACAGCCAGATGTTTCTAGTACCGATGGTACATTAGCAGAAACTAGAGCTCTGGTGATGACATCATTGACACTAGAATGACGCATGTGTCTACCAGCACTCCTGACACAGGGGATACAATGAATTTGATCCACAAATGACTCACAAGCTGGACAATGGTTAGGTACACAGACGTCTTCTCCAAAACGTAAGGCAACAACAACACGGAAGCTTTCATCCGAAAGTTGTAGACCAAGAGGAGGAGAAGGCGAAGCTTCAAGCCAAGCACCGGACTCAGGTAAATTAGCTGCTAGTAGCCTGGCTTTAGCTTCAAGGCAAGTATCGGATAGTAGTAACTGCGATTATATACGTCTGATGACAGGATCGTCCCAAGAAGACTAAGAGCTATTGACATCCATAGGAGGATAATTAACCCATTTAGCGTAGACCATTTTGCTGAACACTCTTTAATGGAGGCCCACTGGAAGGATAGGCTCAACGAGACGACAAGAGCCATGAAAAGACGCTAAAAAGTTCGGAACGTACAAATACATGGCCCGACGGATGCCAAATCCACCTGACCGAACGGGCAGGGTAGCCTGTAACCAAGCCTAGCCACTCAAAGAACAACCAAGGATCGATTCTAGGCCTGCTTGTAAAACACAATCGTAACTCTGTAACATTGGCTCTTCCCGCCAAGAAGGAGAGCAATGCACAAATTACATGAATCGGGGGATGCAAAAAGATTGACGAAGTAGATAGAATTCTGAATGTGCTGCATTCAAAGTTAAGTTCGAAAAAAAATAGTGTTTAGAAATCTTCTCAATCAGTAGACTGCAAAGAGCCTCGGTAGAGATTCCGGAACAAAGTAGATGTGCTGAAGTAGAAGTCATAAATCGTATTCCAGGAGACACGTCCATGAATCTTGAATAAAGAGCTTCGTTCTGGTTTTACTGAACATTTAGAAAACTAACTTCGCACTTTGAAAAATTCAGATGTAAAACTATTTCTGAAGATGTATACCGAATGTTAAGTAAGATAGAAAGAACTAGGTCTGGATCGTCCGCGAAAGTGCCATCATCTAAAAACCATAAGTTCAATTTTGTTGCTATTGAATTGCCGATAGTTTGGAGTGTAATTGCGAAAAGAGCAGAAACACCCTGTTGGACTCCACGTTGAGATAAAAGCATATACTCATCTCTTACAAAGAGATCACTAAATTGAGAATAACACTAAGAAACATAATGATTAATCAGCTGGAAATATTTTTGAATCACCCTCAACATGGCATCGCTATTTATTTCGTTGAAGGCATTGCGAAAATCAAGCTTCACGACGGCTTTGATGAGGATGATGAGATGTAAAGTACGTACGAGCGGCATGGACAGCAACCGCAGCACCATAAGGAACACATACTCCTAATTGGTGAGGGGATACAAAAGTATTAATTAACTAACTAACTAACTAACTAACTCTATGGCTTATGGAACTCGCAAGTTCATCGTCGCAGTAACAAACGTTCGCCATTGGATTCTATCCTGGGCAGTATCAAGCCAGTTTTCATCACAAACACCTACTTCTCGAAGATCTCTTCTAATATTGTCCTCCCAACGACGTATCGGTCTTCCCAATGGCCTCTTTCCATCGGGCCTTCCAACCAGGATTGAATATAATCTTCGTTTTTCCCCCATCCGAGCTACATGCCCTGCCCACCTTAGTCGTCTCGATTTCATTATTTTTACAACATCTGGTGAATCGTACAGTCCGTGGAGTTCTTCATTATGCAGTCTCCTCCACTCTCCAGTCATCTCGTCCCGTTTTGGCCCATATATCTTTCTCAAAACCTTATTTTCAAATACACGTAATTTATGTTCATCTGCTAGGGTCGTACTCCAACTTTCGCAACCGTAGAGAATTACCGGCAGAATAACCGTTCTGTATATTTTTAATTTCAATTTCCTTGATATTAATCGCGATGCTAGAAGTTTTTGGACTGAGTAGAAACATGCGTTCCCCGATACTAAGCGACTTTTTATTTCTTCCGTGACCTCATTTTTGCTTGTTACGTATGCTCCCAAGTATTTAAATTTGTTTACTTTCTCTATGACCTCATCCCTAATTCTTATGTTTTTAATTCCTTCATTCCCTGTGCTTCGGCTTGTTACCATGTATTTTGTTTTATCTATGTTTACCTGTAGACCTATCTCATCGCACGCTTCTACTAAGACATCGGTGTTGCTTTGTAGTGCATCTATATCGTCCCCTATTAAATCTACATCATCCGCGTATACAAACAGTTGATTCAAACCATTCAATGATAGTCCCTTTTTGTCCCCTTTAATTTTTAAAATCGCATATTCTAACGCGAAGTTAAACAGTAGTGGTGACAAGGCATCGCCTTGTTTCAATCCGTTGCGAATCTTGAAACTATCTGACATATTATTACCTATCCGTACTCTGCTTATGGGGTCGCTGAGACACATCTTCACTAGTTGGACCAATTTTTTCGGTATTCCAAATCGTATCAGGATACTGTATAACTTTTCCCTTTTGATAGAATCATATGCTTTCTTAAAATCAATGAATAGCTGATGAACCGTCCCATTGTATTCCCATTTCTTCTCCAAAATTTGTCTCAAAGCAAAAATCTGGTCCAACGTGGATCTATTTCTTCTAAATCCACATTGGTGATCTCCAATTATTTCATCTACGTATACATTTAGGCGTGTTAACAGAATATTACTTAATACCTTGTAACAAGTTGGAAGTAACGAGATTCCGCGGTAATTATTGCATTCCGACTTATCGCCTTTTTTGTAAATCGGAACAATTATTGATGTTTTCCATTCCTTTGGGAGCTCCTCCTTTCTCCATATAGCACTTATCAATTTATGTAGTTCCTTGGTTAGTGCCGTTCCTCCTGTTTTAATTAATTCGGCTGGAATATTGTCTATTCCTGGTGATTTGAAATTTTTCAATTTCTTAACCGACATTTCGATCTCGATCTCGCTAGGTTCGGGAATCCACGGTTCTGCGGTATGGATTTCAAATTCCTCTGTTTGTTCCCCGCTGTGTACATTAAGAAGTTTGTCGAAATAACTTTTCCACACATCGACAATTTTAGTCGGATCCGCCTGAAGATCTCCACGTTCATTTCTAATCATTCCTAACCTCGGCTGGTAACCTTTTCTTAACGAGTTTACCCCTTTGTATAGATCTCGTATGTTATTTGTCTTCCCGTTTTCCTCAATCTCCTGAATCTTCTGCGTCAGATATTCTCGCTTTTTGTTTCTGAACCCTAGTGTGGCGTTTCGTTTCGCGTTACTGTAGTGGTTGGTATTTGCTTCGCTTTTATTACTTAGCCATCGTTGCCTTGCTTGTTTTCGTTCCTCATGAAGTTTAATGCATTCTTCATCAAACCAAGGTTTGTTTTTCTGTTGTTTCTTCTCACCTACGCGTTCCTTCGCTGCGCTCTTAATTGTTTCACGAATTGCCTCCCACATCTTACTTACATCAATTTCACTATTAATATCATCATTATTATTACTCGAGTCGGCTAGGATTTCGAACCTATTTGAGAGTTCGAGTTGGTAATCTGCTCTTATGCTCGGATTATTTAATAGTTTCACTTCGAATTTCAGTTGTTTTGATCCCTTGCTTTCTCTGTTCGCGATGCATAACTTTTCCCTTACTTTTGTGATCACTAATTGATGGTCGGTGTCACCTTCCGCTCCTCTGTACGACCTAACGTCCATTATGTTGGTGTGTCTTCGTCTGTCTACTAATACGTGATCGATCTGGTTGAGAGTTTTGCCGTCCGGAGATACCCACGTGTATTTGTGTATGTCTTTGTGTTCAAAGTACGTGCTCTTTACCAGTAAGTTTTTCGAAATCGCGAAAGTTATCAGTCTTTCTCCATTGTTGTTGGTCTTTTCGTGAAGACTGTATTTGCCTATAGTAGGTCTATATTTTTCTTCCCTCCCTACCTTTGCATTGAAATCACCCAACACAATTTTCGAATTATACTTCGGTAATCGGTCAAACAACCTTTCAAGCTCATCGTAGAATATATCTTTGTCGTTATCAGTAGCCACCTCGGTCGGAGCATAGACGTTTAATAAAACCGTGTTGCCCCATCGAGTACGTATCGTAACGTACGATAGTCTTTCGTTTACGAACTCTATATTCTGAACAGCCTGAAGGATACTATTCTTAATGAGGAACCCTGTTCCGAAATCGTGAGACTGTGTTCCCCCGTAGTAGAAAGTGTACTTGCCCTGTGGGATACTATCTTGACCCTCCCACCGAACTTCTTGTATCGCTAATATGTCTAGCTCGTACTTTTCGGTCTCGTGTACCGCCACCTGAAGAGCGCCCGTTTGGTATAATGTTCGTACGTACAAAAGTATTAATGGAATCAAAAATTCGAAAACATATTTTTTGATGTCAGGCGACGCCACACATTACCGATTACAATTGGAATAATTCCTCCACACTTCCTTCTTAAGGCGATCAAGGTGGTGCCAAAGAAAAGAAAATAGGTTCTTCTCCAGAAGAGATAATATAAATAAAATCAGATAACTAAGTAATGAGTTGATCTTTTAAATAAACATCATTACACATCAAGACATCTTTAAGAATCGAAGGACGAAAACCATCCTATCCACCTGCACATCCAGAAGGGAGAGATTTTATAGCTTTCAAGAGTTCAGAAGCAGACACTCGAGACATTATGGAAGCATTAGAAGGAGGATCCGGTAAAATGAAAACAAATAGCTTGATTTTGAAATTTATATTATTTAAATCTTTCGTAATATTGGCGTCTGGTGCAACTAGTATGTCGTAAGAGGTAAGTAAGCTCACCTCACCACGAATATCTCCATCAACGATCTTGTTTAAACAATCTTGATGTTGAAAGAATCAGTAGACGAGATCGTTTTCCGCCGTTTTGTCGAAGGGCAAGGAATGGCATCACGATGATTGTCGAGCCAACAACGAAATCCAAGTAGTGAGGTTAGTCACATGAACAGACTGTTGTGGAACACGCAGAACAGCATAAGGAAAAAAAAATCCATTCAGACATTAACATCGTTTGTTCTGACCGCTTGACCATTGCATGGAGAGCATCCACTACTGCAGATCGTGCACCTCGAGTAACTCGACAAGGGAGACTAATTATATTATGTTTTCCAATTTGCTTTAAAGCAACATGTTTCCGAAAGTTTGTTAACAAAACTGAAGGTCCGAAACATACTCTTCAACTCTTCTATTAACGATACAAAGTAAAAGAGACGTATCGAACTTACTACAATAATATTTGTTGTAGCGAAACGTGATAATTAATTAATCAAATACAATTGATAGATATTTGTTGCTATTTTCTTTAATTAAACAAGCCCTGAAAATTAATATGGATTACACATAACTTGTTTTACAGCTTCCGTACTGCAAATCAAACCCTAAAAGTGCTTGATCAGAACACGACTAGCAATACCACTCTTTTGTTTACTGGAGCCAAACTGAAAGTATAAAGAATTCAATATAGTAGCCTATATTCACCTGGATTTAAGGATCTGATTTTAATTGTTTTTGTTAATCCTGATATTCTGGCGTATGTTGTTTAAAACAATATGAAAATAACTCCGATACGAAACAATAACATCCTCCGTAGAACCACGAACTGAATTAATTAAGCTTATAAGTAAATGGGACAGCAAACCCCCATGGTAAGGATGAAAGAAGTAATAGAAAAGAATTATAAGTAAAATACAAGAGAAATAATTAAGGAAAATATAAAACGTCATCACTGGAAATTGACACTTCTGTTCCAAGAATTTCCCAGAACTCATTAAACTGAACGAAATAATGTAACTCTTAGAGTTCATTTTCCATGTGACACCTACTCAATTTACTTGTCACTCTCTGTTTGACATTGCCAAAAGACTTTTAATTAATCTTCTGTTCTTTCATTTTACCCTCCAACTGTCAACCATCTCCTCAAGGGAAATAAATAGACGTCAAGTTCGTCTGGAGTAGTTAACTCTTAAGAAAAAATATATCGAGAAAGGTATGGTAGGTAGAAAGAACAAAATGTAACAATATATTACAGAATAAGTCTCATCTCTCTCTCTGATAGAGACTATAGCTGAATTATCTTAAGACGATAAATACATTTGGGAGAAAATGTAAAATTGGACCTTTGTAATGTCACTGTTTGTACATTATTTCTTCAACAAATTTATATTTGTATGTATCACTCTATTTGTATCTTAAACTAGTAATTAGGTAAAGGCAAAGTAGTATTTTTGGAGTCATAAAATTAAACAGATAATTGTAATTTAAATTAATTTGGAGTCATAAGTACCTTTAAAACTATATTGACATTCGATAACCCGACATGGTTGTGGTCCAGCACGTGCCTGATGAAAGAAGACCTATTGTAATAATAGTGACTCTAAGCTATAGCAAAATGATTCCCCATAGATTTAATGTTTCTTGCCTACACTTCTGAACTGGCTTAGCACATTTCCGACCAATTGTGATAGGAGTGTTACGTGTTTGCCTATTTAGAAAATTGCCATACATGTTGATCACATTAGATGGAAACAGAAGGTTAAAAAAATGCTGTGAAAGATCTACATGAAAGCAAAAACGATCAAATATTATACTTCAAGAATCGAGCTCACAGCTAACATGAGCAAAAACATAAAAAAAATGCTCGTAGGTTTGAGGTCGCTCGATGAGCTTACATTCAATTCGATATCGAAAACATGAGGGTAGGTTATGTTATGTTAGGTTCCACGCAATGGCCTACTTATTATTTCAAATAATAAGAATTGTTGCAATATTAACTTTACCGCTTTTAAAACTGAGCAAGACTTATTTCCTTTTACTATGCTAAAATGATTACTGAATAAATAGCAATGAAACTAGCATCTCCTTAGCAAATATCTGCGTAATTTTTGAAAACCACTACTAACGAATTTCCCAGTTTAATTAATGTGAGCGCTATTCATGCGGCGATAGATTTCTTTTGTTCTCGCGCCAAATGGAACTGGTGCTACCGCCTAGGCGTTCTCTCTTGTAAACTGCAAGCCACATGACTTCAGATCAAAAATCGATGTTTGGTGGTACATTTATAATAGTTTTCTCTAGCAATTGCTAGTATGGAATGGTTTTGTGTTATTTTTTTTTTTTTCATTTAAGTCTACACATCCTCAAAAATGAGCAAGTGAAAGAACATTTATTTGTAAATATAGGGAAGTGATGGGATACTGTATGGAAGTAATATATGGAGATCGTTCCGAAATATCACTCACCGGATTCGAGCCGATATTCCACATCTATTGTCCGCCATTTCACACTCCTGTTGGGTAAATACAATTCCGTAGTGTGTGTGTGTAAGTGTTGTAAATAAAGTATTAGAAATTTATGAATGTATTTCATTACTTTTTTTATATATATATTCATACTTGCGAACATCTTCGTACTCAGGATTGATCGATTTTCGATAACTAGTTGTGTTTTTTTTTTAATTATTTCTTGTACTATAACCAGTGGATTACTTACAGTAAGATCAATTTTCCTCAATGACAAATTCCAATTTATATTAGAAATTTCTGACATTATAGTGAGTAAACAAAATAAGCTGAATATTTTTATTCACAAAATAATATTCACAGGAGAAAATAAGCGAAACATACAACGTGGTTAACCATTTTAGCAAGATTCTTTTCACTGTTAAATTATCCCCTAGAAAGCATTATGTAATGAAGTACTGGTTACGCTTGGTTGTATCAATTCAGTTCACGGAATTATGAAACACATCGAAGTATAATACTTGCTTGCAATAGATGGACTATGAAACATTCTCTTCATACACGTTAGTTTGTTAAAAAGGGCATTTTTAAAGAGTAAAAAGATGACAATCCTTTCTCAATTTGCCCAAATTGGACATACCATATTATTTCCGTGTGGTCTTAATTGTATTATTTTGAAATTTAATATTATATTAAAGTTCTTAAATTTTCTTACCAAATAGAATTTGAAAGAACAGAAATGTAGTGAAAAATAAACTACGCGAATGTAGCTATGTAGGTTATGTAAAAAGTATAAAAAGAAAGCACTTCGTGATCTTTCCTCAAGGAGAATATGATAAGAAGCTAGGTCTTATTGTGTACCTTTATGCTTTTGAATATTTCTGCTTTCCGCATGTATTCACTGCAAAGAAGTGATAAAAAATGAGACAAATTTTGATGTTCATAACAGACATGTATTAAAGGAAGCAGTGAAAAATAATTCTTGCTGAGTTTGTAGATTACTTTCCATTGTATAAGAAATGCTTCGTTTGAACCATTGTTTTTTTATATATTAAATAATTATAATCCTGATCATCGAATCTAATGTTATTCAATTTTCAAATGTAGGTAAGGGGGGAAAGTGTTCCCTTGCAGTTTTAGCTTTAAGCGCAAAATTTGTCGATAACTAAGGAATTCTGGAGAAGGGTTGAAGATAAAATATCAATAGTAGGAAACTTTTGCAATATTTATTTTAAATAATTATTATAGCATACTTTCAATTGTCGTTCTATCTATATTAATTTTCGCAAGTAACTTTTAATAGGCCCATTTTTTAACATATTAACAAATTAAGCTGATTAATTGGAAAATATGCTTAATCCTAGAAACAACGAATGCAACTGGTCTACACATAGCCCTGCATAGTAGTTTGTAGTTCTGTGATTTCATATTTTATGTGAAACAGAAACGGATACTTCACCCAATGACCAGATGTAGTTGATATGATAGATTTTGTAGCAAAACAAAACTGAAAAATTAGTAGGTCTTGAAAGGATATAAAGGATCCTTAACCTCGTGTTTAAGTTAGGATCGCAGTCAACAGAGGAATAACGTCGTATCAATAGAAATACTTTCTTTTGCAGATAGGAAATAAAGGTTTCAAATATTACTTTCAAACATCCATGAATACATTGTTAGAACAATGCAGTGTAAGGAAGTAGAGAATGTTAAAATAAACCAAGTAGATTAACGCAATGATTACACAGCAAGTACCAGAGTAGAACATATACAGTTAGAAATATTCAACTGTATATTAATAATATTGCAAAATGTCTCCACAACGGACTACTTACCGATTCCACGTTATTTTCACGTGTGAACGTTGAGAGAGCTCCGAGAACATCTTTACGTCCAACGTGAAATCAACGTGTGTACTAGTGTGGTAGTAACTTTGGTTACTAAATTTTGTACCAATTAATTTCCCCACATATGCTCTTGAACTTTGGCCTTATATGTAGCACGAAGTTCGCATTTAACAACTATCATAGTTCATAAAGGTACCCGAGGCGCCGCAGTCATCAGAGTATGCAAGGAATCCCATATAAAATATAAAATAATTTACATCACATCCATACGGTGCACGTATCCGACCAAATATTGTATTTGGCTAACGACTACAGTTTCCAACTTCTGTATAACCCACACAATTCGCAAGACCTGATTCTCTCGGATGTCTACCTACCCACAATATATAAAAAAATCATCAGTTCGCAAATGTCTATGAACAAATGCCATTATTGAAGCAGTAGGATATTTCTACGGTGGTTAAGTATGGCATAAAACTGAACTTTCTATGAATGGAGAGGTCATATATGCTTATAATGTACAAACTACAATAAATTTTAATTTCTATTTCCTAGGTTTCAAGCATGCAGAGCCCGTTTTCAACAATATATGCGACCTTATTTAGGCTCAGTATCTTTCAGTCATGTTAGTGGATGTACTACACATATGACATCCCCTCTGTTTAAAAGTAAATTTCAAATAACTAACGTAATATAAATATTTCTTTACCAAATGAGATTACTTAAAATAAAATCATAGTTCGCGTAAATGTCCTTATTGTAAAAATGTAGTTTACATTAGGTGCGAAATTCCACAAGAGTAAATATCAAAATTAAGAAGATAACATTATACCTTGGCAACGTCTTGATAAAACGGGCTGATGTGTTGTTGTAAACTAAAGATAAAGATAAAGGAGAAAATAAATTGTATGGGCGGTAATTGTAAATTAATTGTTTACATTCTATTATGTTAATAGATACAATGTACTGTTCTTATTAACGACCTAAACAAACTGGTGAGATTCAAGGACGGGACTTGCAGTTTTGTGGCAAAGTGGACTCCAAACAATTCGGTCCAATGCACTGCGACGAGAATTTAAGCCGAGGTCACGCGCATAGAAAGCCAGAGAGATTTCATTGCATACAATTTTACCAATTCTGTTGAACAGAATATAGGTTGAGAACAAGTAAGCTCCGTTAGGAGACACTTAATTAAAAAAAATCAGTTGCATGCGTACACTGTGTGACCTTGTGGCAATCAAATTCATACCAATAAATCTATATTTTAAGGTTTGATACATGACCTTCCGATAGATGTATACTCAATACAAGATAGCAATAAATAAAAAAGTAAGAACGTAGTAGCGTAACGTAACCTAGTTGTCAAATAATAGTCTAAATTGGAAGCCAGTTATTGAAAACAGAAGTGTCGTTGTCTGAAGAAGAATGCATTTTAATAAAACTAAGGATGAATTGGTTGACCACAACAACACAAAACTATAATATAAAGTAAACATACACCGTTCAAGTATGTAGATCATAAGAATAACTTTAGATGTACCTACTTCATTATAGTAACACAGTGTTGTTGCTTTATTATAGTAAAATGGTTAATATAGTTACGCTGAGTAGTTATACGTTTGTATTCAGAATTGTGTTACGTCAATAACTAATCACATACATTGAAAAAATGTTACGAAGATAAGCGAAGAACATTACAAATTGATTTGTGTTAGGCGTTTCTCAAGATTTTATTGTGCCATTTATCACATTGTTTGCATTCAAATTGTTGAATTGCATTTATCCAATTCTTATTACTCGTACATAGGAGTAATTTTCCGGAATTTTTAAACAAGAATAAAATAAAGCCATTTATTGGAAAAGAAAATAATTTTGATATATATTTACTTATTAGCATTACAACGATATTACCAATAATTTCTGAGTCAGGAAAGGATCCACATATACGAAAATCGTACGAAATAGGTGATGCTGACACTTATCTAATATAAGACATTACATTATGTAAATTTGCATTTTATTAATTTGCATTCGTGAATTCTATAAATAATATTAGACTTCTAATTGATGTTCAAGAATTGTTGTTTCCTAACTATCACATCCTTGCACCGCGAGGGATCGAAAATTGAATAATGAAGGGGATTCCATGGGGAAAAATAGGCATTTGCCGTTATTAACATGGAACAAAAAATGTCGATATGCGATATTAGAAACGTGTTTCCAAACACTTTGCTTGCATACTTCTAAATTATTCTTTATGGAGAGTCTTCCCTAACAACAATAAATGCTATTTTCATATCTTTTCGATATAGGAATACTTTCAGATTTTTATTTGAAATACAACCATTTTAGAACGAGAATATACATCAGTTTTACTACTTCCATCTAAACCAATTGTTTGCTCTTTTTCTCTCCGGAAGGAACACAAGAAAACTGCTGCAAAACTAGAACAATAAATTCAATGTAGTGGAATTCTTATGATATAAATTGATGTCAAGAATCTTTGATTGATGGTTCCTTCACTGTCAAAGAACAAAGAAAATTAATTGATTTTAGACAATGAAATTGAGACAACCATCTTTGTGAGGGAAGGGAGAACAACGTAGAGAGAAGGAAAAGGAAACTATGGAAGTATGAGTGCGAGAAGAAAGACATAAAAGAACGATTAACGAGAATGATCCATATATGTTTACGATGAAGGTTTTGGATTGTTTCCTTCATCTTTATGATACTTTAAATTGTCATAAATTAAATCTTCTTCAATAGTTCTTTGCTTCTGCTTTATATGCTTATATCCGCAAACAAAGCTATTTTATGGATATCAAAATGATCCATAAAACAGTGAATTAAATCTATGCGGAAATCAATATAAAGAGATAAGAAAATACCTCTCGAATATTAATAAAATGGTTATTGCAAAATTCGTTTTTTTATATTGCCATACTCGATTGCATAACATTGTTTTTTTAAATATTTAAACACACATATATATTATAGTTTTCTCTTTCTACTTAAGATGTGATAATGTACGTACACTTATAAACTAATATATAACCTTTCTAATCACGCGATAAAAATATCCATTTGATCTCCTAAGTAAGTACGAAGCTATCTATGCTGCTCCTTTGCTATTTTTCGATAATTTATAAAACAAGCAATATGAAAAGGAAGTTTCGTTTAAATGATATTTAAGAAGCTAAGGATTTCAAATCGCAATACAATAGAAATAACAGTTTTAATCAGAACATATCAAAGTTCAGAAGAAGAGAAATAAAATCACTTCCAACTGAATTCACACTCATCGAACTCCAGCAATGCATAGGTGTGTTCAAATTATTATTAGTCTCAGTAGGCGTGTTCCTTAATTTTTATTTCCCATAAAATGCAATATCAGCAAACCCATTTGTACCTAATCCTAGTTACTGATTTATATTTCTTCATTCATATTTAATGCGTGTTACTAAAATATTTCGAAATCAATTATTTATTTAGGCATGAAATACACATGCTATTGATACAGACCTTTTATTTTTACATAACAAACATTAAATTATATAAACAATTTGGAAGAATATTACGTCTGAAAAAATCTTACTTGGTATGGATTCCTTTAATCTTTATCTAATGCTTCTGTCTTTTTTGGAATGCGACGTACACATTTACTACACTTTTGCTGTAAGTCACCATTGCTAACCCATGATTTCGTCAATTTGCTGATGTTTGGCTTTAATGCTCTTCTTCTTCAGTATTTCCTTCACGAAGCTCTAGAGATGTTCAGTGGGATTCATGCCGAAACTGTTTTGAGGCTACTCAAAAACATCCTTGTGTATGATTTTTGACATTCATTATCTTGTGACCTGGCACTCGAACATGCATAATGGTGAAAAGTTCGTAGCGGCTGAAGATTGTCTTGAACAGTCTTTATTTATACGTCAGTTGCAATGTTTCCTCCATTATATGAAGCCGCAGTTTATTTTACACAGTCTAATTGGAACTTCACCAAAGGTCGATCTCGTCCATGTAATACATTTTCACCAAATACAGTGAACTATGAGTCAACACTGAAACATACTTTGTCCCAGTGATCAGACATAAATGTTTCCGTCCTTGTGCACATTGAAAACTCTTCTTCGCCGTTGTTAGATATGAACAAGGAACTTTGGAATTTTCGATGTGAGTATA
>JAGDQP010004073.1:0-18583 GCA_022664845.1 Lepisma saccharinum | reverse complement strand
ATGGTCTCTTTCAACCCAGTTCACCAACTTCCATGGCATATTAACTTCGTTTCTCTCCCATCCGTTTGAATGGCCTTCTCACCTTAGTCGTCGCGATTTCATTATTATTGCAACATCGGGTGAGTAGTAAAATCTTTAAAGTTCTTCATTATGCAGTCTCCCCTATTTCCCGGTCATCTCGTCCCGTTTCGCTTGTATATCTTTCTCGCGACCTTATTTTCAAGCACTCGCAATTTATGCTTATATGCTAGGGTCGTACTCCAACTTTTGCAACCGTCATGTATTACCGACAAAATAACCGTTCTGCATATTTTCAATTTCATCTGCCTTTATGTTAATCTCGATATTAGGTGTTTATGAAATAAGTAAATATTGGCGTTGCCTAATACTAAGCGAATTTTTATTTATTACGTGACCTTATTGTTTAATACAAATTCTCCCAAGTATTTAAATTTGTTTAATTTATCTATGTTCTAATTCTTTATTGTTATGTATCTATTCTCGTTATTTCCTGTGACTCAGCTTGTTATCATATATTTTAATTATTCTATGTTTACCTGTAGACGTATTTCGTAGCCCGCTTCTACTTAGACATCGGTGTTACTTTGTAGTGCATCTATATTTTATCCTATTCAATCTACATCGTCCGCCTAAGGGAACAGTTGATTCAAACCATGCCATGATAGTCCCTTTTTGTTCTGTTTTATTTTCTGAATCGCATATTCTAACGAAACGTTAAACAGTAATAATGGCAGCAAATCACCTTGTTTCATTACGTTGAAAATCTCGAAACTATCTGACATATCAGCACCTAACCATACTCTCATTATTAGCTCACTGAGACATATCCAAAGCTAAATGAACAAGTTTTCTCGGAATACCAAATTGTATCAGGAGATTGTATATGTTTCTCCTTTTCATGGAGCCATATTCTACCTCGAATACAATGAATTACTGGTGAACAGTTCTATTGCATTCCCATTTTTTTCTCCAAAATTTTCCTGAAGGCAAAAATCTGGTCCAATGTGGATCTATTTGTTCTAAATCCCCATTGATGACCTCCAAATATTGCATCTACATATACGCTTAGGCAAGCTAGCAGCATGTTTCTGAGTACTTTGTAACTCGTTGGGAGTAATGAGATTTTGCGGTAATTATTACAGTCCAAACTATTGTTGGGGTTTATCATTTTTTAAGCCCCCTTTTCCAAATATATTGTACATTTCAATTTATGCACTTCCTTGATTCGTGTCGTTACTCCCGTTTTTAATATTTCGGTTGGAATATTGCTTGTTGCTGGTGATTTAATTTTATAAAAAAAATCCTTACCAACATTTCGACTTCGATCTCCCTAGGATCATGTACGCACGGTTGTGCCGAATACATTTTATTTTTTCTACATTAGAGATTTTTGTCGTAATTTTTCCACACATCGATAATTTTAGTCGGATCCGCTTGAACACCTCCGTGTTTATTTCTGATCATCTCTAATCTAGACTGCTAATATCTCCTTAACGAGTTTGCTCTTTGAGTAGATTTCCTATGTTGTTTGTTTTGTCGTTTTCCTCTAAGTACTGAATCGTTTCTGTAGGATATTCCCGCCCTTTGTTTCTGAACCACCGTTTGCATTTCACGTTACTATAGCGCTTGGTTTTTGCATAGCTGTTATTGCTTAGCCATCGTTGCCTTGCTTCTTATCGTTTATCATGAAGCTTAAGGCTTTCATTACCAAACTAAGGCTTGTTCTTTTGTGTTCTTTTCACTTAAACGCTGCTTCGCTGCGCCATCCATTATATTACGAGTTGACTCTCACATCTTAATTACATCAATTTCGTTTGTTAATGTCATCTTTATTATTACTGCTAGAGTCGGCTAAGCTTTCTAACCTATTTGAAATGTTTAGTTTGTAATCTGCTCTTACGTCTGGATTATCTGATAGTTTAACTTCGAATTACAGTTGTTTTGATACTTTGACTTCTCTGCTCGCAATGCATAGCTATTTCCTCACTTGTGTCATCACAAACTGATGGTCAGTGTTACCTTATTCTCCTGTGTAAGACCTAACGCCTATTATGTTGGTATGTCTTCGTCTAATACGTGATCGATTTGGTTGAGAGTTATGAAATCTGGGGTTATCAATGTGTACTTGTGTATATTTTTTGTTCAAAGTTCATTTATTATCTTGTACGCTTTTGAACATCGCGAAAGTTAACAGTTTTTAACCATTGGTGTTGGTCTTTTCGTGAAACCTATATTTGGCTATAAGAAGTCTATAGTTTTCCTTTGTCCTTGCCTTAGCACTCAAATCCCCTAAAATAATTTTCGTATTTCGGGAATCGGTTAAGCAATCTTTCTATTTCCTTGTAAAATGTATCTTGTCGGTTATTATTAGCCATCTCGGTCGGAGTAAAGACATTTATTAAAACCGTGTTGCACCATCGAGTACGTATTGTAGTGTACATAAGTCTTTCGTTTATGAACTCTATATTCTGAACCGCTGAAAGCATACTCTTCTTATTGAGGAATCCTGATCTTAAATCGTGAGACTGGGTTCTCCGTAGTAGAACGTGTACATGTTCTGTCGGATGCTATCTTGACCCTCCCACCGGAATTCTTGTGTCGCTAATATGTGCAGCTCGTACTTCTTTGTTTTCAGTACTTACACCTAAAAATCGCCGGTTTTGCTCACGTTCGTACGTTCCACGTTCCAATTCTCATATATTTATTATTCCTGTTCTTGGAGCCCACTGAATCAGTATTTACCTAGAGATCCGAATTAGTGAGAAGTTTATCTCCGGAATATTTTACTCCAGGAGAACCCATGAACCATCTGTTACTATTTCTTGGCATTATTTAACGGTGTAGAGTTGTCAGCTTTACGGCCTTACAGTAAAGACATTCAAAATCCATCTCTGAGCTTTGGCAATGTCATTCATCTTCAACCTGAGGGTGATAAAGGTGAAACTGCTTCATTTCAACACGATATTTTGTCCGGGGTTTTCTTCCGCTAGCCTTTGTAGACCCCTCTACTAACTGCAAGGCGGCAGTACTGGCTTCGGCCCGCACCGGAATAATTCCGTTACTCACCATATCTGAACAACATTCCCCTATACATCATCTGGAGAGGCGCTTGGTGAGCGACCAGTAACTCAAACATGGGAAGAGCATTTCTCAACACAAATAATCTCTCTCTCCTATGCTGTACCAATCTCCAATGTCTTCTATAATATATCGTTTAAATATTTGTATTTTAAAGCCTGATACATTTTATTTAAATTCTGTTCGCATTTTGTAATTATAGTTGTGATGGAGAATTAACTCACTTGTCAAAGCAGGTTATTTTTCGCCAAATATAAGTATCCCTGTACCTTCCTTGTGAAACTATGCAAGACAGATGTGGTGCTACACTGTAACACTCTTTTAAGAGACACACAAGCATTCATTTTTTTATAAAATATGCAGGAAAACTAACAACTGCAGTGTTTAGGGATCATGTCACTAACAATATCTTTCTATAGTATCTCCAATTGTTTAATTTGAATTCGAATTAATTCGAAAGACCTTTATACTTTTCAGGCTCATGGTGTTGCAAACTTTGATTCTGATATATACTACGGTATAGAACCAATGTGGAGCATTGAATTTTTAAAATGGGTTTATAATACATGCTTGAATATAACAACACATACATTATGTTTCGAGCAATGTATACTGTTTCAAGCAATGATAAGGTAAAGTTATGTGCTGGTACGTTTAATTTAATTGAAGGGAGTTGACAATTCGAATTTTAGAGAAAATTCGTTGGCAACACAGATAACTAGGCTGTTTGGGGGCGGAGATTTGCATTGTATTTTTCTATTTCGTTGGATTTTCTTTAAAAATTATAATTTCAAAAGTATATTGGCAACACTAACCCATTGCACTAATCAAATCGGTTGTTTAGCTTTGAGCTAGTCTGGCCAAGATATTTCCAATTACAATCTAACAATCACAATACGTTGTGGTTAACGGACTATATTATTTTACATCAACAGATTAACTGACAAACGTAAACGAAAGTCCGTCGCTGTTTACTGCGTTATCAAATGACTTGAATGTGACCGGAAGGTAATGCAGTATATTTCAGCATGGCCACCATAGTATAACGAGAATATTTTCGTCGATTCCTTTGATACACCATATTCTTTTTTACATTAATTTAACGTATGTTTTAACATATAATTTAGTAACTGGTTTAAGACATAAATAACACTGAATATCATATCATATTACAACCTTTCAGTTTCATTCAATGTAAGGATTTTATTAATAAATATTCTACGTTTACTTTGATAGCTAGAATAAAAGGTACCATCTAATTCTCGGGCATAGTATTTCAATATTTTTGAGTATTATTTTATTTATATCCACATTTGTTTACATTCTGCGTTTCATATCTTGCGATACATCGATTCCCAGATATTCAAGCTGGATACCTCTTCTACGTTTCGTTTTCCTATCTTGATTATGGCTGCATTTTTTTCAATTGTTCTCTAGTTTATATAAAAAAGAAGGAGAAGATTTTCACTGATATCCTTTTTTACATTAAATATTTGTCCTGATATTTTAAATACTGGGTGTGTAACCTATCAGGAAAGTAAGTATAGCAATTTAGAGAAGAAAGAAATGTTGCATAAAGTGCAAATTGTTTGTACGAAATTAGAACCAGGTGCTTTCCCTCCTCGTTGGAAGATAATGAAACAGAGAGTACAGTAGTATTATCAATTTTCACTCCATAATGCGTACTACATTCGTGTATTTACATCATGATATGTGCCCACCAGCATTCTGTATCCTTGGTGATCATTGCCTGTGTTCCTAATTGTTTATTGTCATGGGCACAAGGGATGTATAAAGATTATTAGGCACGACTCGTGTTTACTGCAGTTGCAGACGTGGTTATCTTTATTTTATTTCAGAGGGGTTTCAAAAAAACTCGTTTAATACATCTGACGATCTTTCTCAGGTTAGCAGAAACAACCAAAACAAACAGCGAAACAAATATAAATTACAGGGAACTACGAATTCTGGAGCCAAAATACAAATGTCTCATTTGTCCTTTATGGCTCTCACTTGCAACTTGATTTCTTCTTCCCCCTCCCCAACTGAAGCTAGGCTTAAAGGGTGAAGATGCATATATGTGCATAAACCGGTGCTAGACGGCTCACATAACTGACCTACATGCCCACATTAATTGCCAATTACAAGGCGTATAACGAATTTGAGTAACGACTACAATGCATTGTTATTCAATGGTTAACTGGCTCTTTCTCTTTTGATGTTACAAGAATATGTGAGATGTGTTCCGCGTAAGCTGAATCGAAATTCCAAAGGTTTTTGAGTAGAAGACAAACGTACACTACAGGAAATAAGGATAGCAGAATGGAGAAAAAATAATTACATAATAATCTGAAAATATATATCTTTAACACAGTTTTGATAAACATTGTACAATTTTGTTGCTACATTTATATGAAAATTAATTAACAAAAATATGTTTGCGAAATTGTTAGATGGTAGCAAAGATTTAAGATATTTAGTAAAGTGTCCTTAAAAATTATTATATATATTATTAGCATTTGAAGAGAAACTAAATATATTTCCGACATTTTCTTAATTATTTTCAAGTAATCTAAAATGCGTTTACCATTTTGTTGGCTATATTAAGTCGTCTATGGATTTTAGTGTCGAAATCTCAATACAAAGCTCACATTTCCATTCAAATTCTGTGCAGAAGTATATGTCGTACAGTGCCGTGCTTTAATTTCAGTATTGACTCGCAATGACTTGATGGCACTTCTAAACAATAGTTTAATACTAAATTTGACATACAAACCTATATATTATGGAAGAGAAATCTTGATCGTACAATATGAATACATTTCTATGTCATTTGATCAATCACTGCATGCCTCCAAGTAGGTTAGGGCAAGTAGCAAGTGCATAATAAAATTATATTCTAAAGTATTGCCAAAATTATACTAATACATTGATATTCATACCTATACCAACCCTATTTGGAATGATCGAAAATCAAACAATTTTTAACATTTTGGTACATTAATATTTACGTTTCTGACCATTTACATGTTAACAGGCTTATTGGCATTGTACTGAATTGAATATTATTGATGGCGTTTAGGGATCTAAGGTTTTGACTAGGATAAGGGAGAGGAGAAGAGCGTGGAAAGAATTAGTCAGGCCGCATTTGAGGGTACCATCCAGATATCTCCGTGGCGTGAGAAAACAAAACACCTGGAAAATGCCATCAGTAATTCAAAAATGCATTTAATTTCGGTAAAAACAATATTCAAAATTCATAAAAGAAAATAAAACATTATATATAAAATAATATTTTCCTTGAGTATAAACTAAATATTCCAATCTAAAATTAGTTCTGTGTTTATAATAGTTCGATTAACGTAGAAACAAATTTAATTTGAAGATAGAATTGTAATAATTGTTTGTACCTAAGTACCAATTGCATTGGATCTAATTTTTTGTATCCTAAAATTAAAGTGGGACCAACATATTTGGCAAGAGAATTGTGAGTTTTGCCTTAGAGATAAATTAACTGCCGGAAACTCTTTTCTCTTAGATGAAATAAATAATTCATAAGAACAGGAAAGGATTCGTATTTTAATACTTTCCAGAAGTTTGAAAATAATGAAATATATAAGACCCGGAAAAGTATGAAATTATATAAGACGGAGAGTAAAAACAAGTTCAAGGTTTCGTTACGTAAACTTGAGTATCCCTTCACTGTAATAAGAAAATTGCGGAGGATGATAAAGTAAACCTCTGTAGAGGACATGTCTTGGTTTTCACCACACAGTAAAATGAGACAATCTTGGGAAGATGTAGAAGACGTAGCAGTATTGGCTGAAACTTAATTAAGTTTCTGAAAGGGGTCTTATATGTATATATATATAGTTAGTTTGAAAACAGATAGCTACATTCCAAAAGATAACTACGTGCACTAGGCAATTATTTCACATGAGAGAACGAATTTTAACATATAAAGAGAGAAAAGAGTTACAGAAAAAAACATTCTTCTCCAACGTGGCTTAAATAAGTTTCCTCAAGAAGAGTAATTGATATACCTATTATGATATATCCTTCTCATGGATGTAAACGTACCTCGTGAATACTTGGAGAAAGCATAAATATAGATGTTTGCGTACCTTAAAATCATGACAGTGATTACTCCATTCTAAAGATACATCGTATTGGAATATGATAAATCAGAATTAGAAAATCAGTAAAGAAAATCTAATTACTAAAATACGAATGGGATAAATTAAACCATAATTTTGGGTATAATTTTGCGATTTTTTATTGTTACTTCGCATTGCACAATGTAGTACTGTCTGTATCATTTACTTAATGATGTAAGAATAATGGAATCAGGATGGCTAAGGTAGGAATACCATGCACATCAAAAGGAGAAAAACGAAGGTTATATTCCATCGCGGTTTGGAAGGAGAAAGAAAATACGATTAGTTCACTGCGAGAACAGTATTAGATGGAATCAATGGAATATAGTGAGCCGTATAGTTAGTTAGTTTGCACATTTCGTAATTCAGGAGCCAATCCAATTCATACTGATGCACATTTTTATTATGTGTAGGAACAAAAGGAAATGTATTTCATCAAAAATCTTTCTACGACCTATACAAAGCATCACTGAGATAATCAAAATAAGTGTATAATACATCCTAATTCGACGTCCGAAATGTCGTATATATTTAGCTTTTGTATTGGCAATGTTGGGCTCAACAGTCGTTTACAATAAACATTGGTGTTTTCAATTACAAATTTTGAATTGAATTTATTTTAAGACCTTTATGCAGTTTGGGTTTAGGTCGATTTTATTGAGATGGAATGAATTGGTGGTATGAAGAAGATATGAGCAAACGGAAGAACCTAACAAATAGGTACGGGAATCTGCCATCACAAAGTCCACACGGCATGAGTGGGAACAGAACGGGCGACCCCACGGACGAGGGCTAAACGCTCTACCAATAAGCCACAGCGAATTAAAAATAGTGTAGCATTTCCAAATTTAATACCGTATGATCCTCAACATGGACGAGAAAAGTTCCGAAAGGAGTACAACCGAAGATATACTATAGAAAGGTTATAGCAAAGTGTTCATAATGTTTTCGTAAGTGGATTTCAGAATAAATATATAAGCGTGATAAATGTATTAAATATGACCACCGTAAATAATGTTGAGGGATTAGAATGGAATAAGTTAATTATGTTTAACGAATTTAGGTTCCTACAGCAACATAATTAAAAACGCCAAAATAAATCAAGGAAAATATCGCTTATTTCAACTCTTAAGTCACTTTGTCTCTGCATAAATTAATGGAGACACTAATGTTAATATTTAAAGAAATAAAGCTAACTAATTAGGAAGACCTGCCAATTAGAATAATATTTTGAATATCCGATAGGAAATAAGGTTAGTCAAATTAAACCTGAAATAAATTTGTACCTCTGCTTACTGCAATTGGTGTGCCAGGTTGAATTTCTGGAAGAGAGAAAAACAAACAAAACGTCAGTGCCTAGATTTAAAGTAAGTAAATCAAAAGGTGTGCTATACAATTTATCTGTGCCAACTTCTACTCTTGGGCTAGCTCTAAAATTTTACACAGATAATGTTAATCGAAGGAAAATATTGTAACAGTCTGACAGTGAAGAAATTAAAATGGCTGAATACAATAAGGTTGCTAAACTGCAATATGAAGTCACTTTAAATCGATGATTTATTAAAGATATAGCTGCTTTTTAAGATGGGTGCATATATAGACAAATTTCATTATAGTCCGGTACCTGGCAATAAGATTCGTAGAAACGTAATGTCTAACGAAGTTTTACTTGCGACTCTGTTAGTATCAGTGGAAACAATTTTGAGTGGACATTTAGGATTCCAAGCATAAGTTTAGTAGGGTGATGTCCTGTTTCTGTTGCTCTATGCGCGTTAGTGGTATTGACCAAAATGTTACATTTATCGAGATTTGAGCCTCTAGAGGTGGCAATAAACAAATGAAACTTACTTACAAAGAACTTTTTCTTTTCTTGTAAAGTAACATATCGAAACCCGACTTTCTCGTTGTTACAAATTGACTAATGAGCTCTTGCCGTTTTTTATTTCACACGAGAAGACCGTGTAGGAACATTGACTTTTTTACATCGCATTTATACGGAATTAAACGCACCAGGAGCTGGATACATTGATTGCTATGGTGGTAAAACATTGACAGTAACAATAGAGGTGTTTTGCGCACTCACATCAATGATAGCTCGAGTAGAGTCGAATATAAATGGATGTGTCGAAGCAGCTCATGAAGATGAAGACATCAAGCCTTTGGGGATAATGCTGTAAATGTACTCACTATCAGGCATTGTTTTCAGAAATTTAGGTTAGAAGATTTTCTCTGTGTGACGAAACCCGCAGTTGGCGCCCAGAGAGACAAATTCTTGAAATATTTCAGGTTTCTGATGAAACAGTTAGACTTTAGCTCCACGTCATAGTGAAGGGGTACATGTTGAGCAAGTTGGTACACCACACCCTGTTGGAAGCCAATTATGAACAATGAGTGACTGAATGTTTATCGTTTCTTTCTCTGCACGATAACACAACCATATTTGATCGAGTGTTCGCCAGTGACGAAATGTTGGTCCTTTATCATACTCCCACGCTTGGATACATCAGTTGTTATGGCTTTACCCTGTGCATTACACAAGAAGACCCACGCAAAGTCATGCTTTGTATCTGGTGGACAAACCGCCAAGTTGTGCATTATGAGATGCTACTACCTGGTTAAACCATCAGAGAACCTTGAAATAGTTGGAACGTGTGCCACAGATTTGGCAACAGAATATATCATTGGTGTAGAGGAAAGGTGTACTGAAGACAAATCAGACCGCATGGGGGGCGGGTGTCAAAGGTTATTATATATAGACTTTACTGAGAGACAGTGTACGATATATCATACTCTTCGGATCTTGCACCCCATGATTATGCTCTATTTCTTTCACTGAACAACTACATTGGTCGGCAAGAACCCCAAGTTTTACTTTCAGAGGATTTTGCATCTGCATAAACTTTTGCAAAAAAATTGAGTGTATACGATTATTGGATTTAATAATAACATAAGTGATGTTTTTCGTATACCTTTTTGTTTCTATATTTTGTACTTCTCAACATATGATGAGGTAATTAAGGAATTATCATAGAACTAGACGAATAGACCATGTACTTCACTTAAACATTTTACCATTGAATGAGTTTACAAGAATGCATTTGTACTAATAAGATGCATAGGTCATTTGGAATAAACGTTTGTAATTACAGATATTATAGTATATATATTCCACTTCAAGGTTTTAAAAAAAGAAAACTTTTAATCATACATATTTGCTGTGTTAATATATAAAGGATTCCTTCACAAAAAACACATGAACATTTCATTCGCCACATCCAATCAACTCATTCATCTTAGACTTCCATTGTTCATAACCATGTGATGTGGTACATGATTATTCTAGATTTTAACAATGTTCTAAAAAACTTTCAGTAGATAACGCATGCCATGAAATGATTCATACGTCTGTAACGTTACGTATTAAAGTATTTACACCACATGGTAACGGCAGTTTGTCTGAAATTTCGTTAGAAAGTTAGTTGGAAATAATAACGTTTCATCCGAGTATAGTACCATCCAAAATAAATATATATAATACGACGCCGGAGTGCAGAGCAGCATGATATGAATTTATCATATATACAAAGCATTTAATTTGTGTCACCGCAATAATGAACACTCATTGGATAAATTTGTAAGTATTTTTCTTTTAGAGTACATGTTGCATGCTTTCAGCACACAACTCGTCAAAAGCTATTAAAACAACTCTTGATCTAATAACTTTCAGCATTATATTACTCCGCGAGATCAACATTTTCAGCAATGAGAGACAGCTGGGTGACTAACCATAGTTGGATCCTATTAAAAAGAAGTGCTTGAAAAACATCACATATATTGTTAACTTTTTATTGCTACGTATCAATAGTAATTACATCCAAAACCTTCTTCATCACAGTTCTAGGAGGGTATGTGTTTGTAAATGCGCCTAAGAATGAATGTATACAACAATAGCATAATAATAAATAAAACATAACAATAACTCATTTCATTCCTTCGTGAACTAATAGAACAAAAGTAGCAGACTTTCTGCAAGAATAGGGAAGTATTCAATGCCTATAAATTTTAGAGCTTTTGTGGGGTCGTTTTGAAATATCTTCTAGTTGATCATCTCGGCAATGATGAACTGACTATCTTGAAGGAGCTGGCAAACAATATTGAAAAATTCAGGGCATTGTTCATGGTTTATCGAATGTGAGATTTTACTCCTAACAGATACATAACAGCTACATTTAATGAACTAGAAATGTTCAATTCCTAAGAGTCAATAATCACTAACTTACAGCGGTTTTAGAAACAAAAGAGTAAATGGGAGAGTTGGACTTTGAATTTAACTAGAAATCGCCTTTCTTGTACATACACCCTTCTTTCTATGCTTTCGTCATAGATCTGGAGCACGCCCGGCAAAAAGAACATCATCATCTTGGGGCAGTTAAACGAAAGAACCTCTTGGACTGTCGGAAATACAGTAATCTAGAAATCTATAAGGGCATCCTGCCTCAGTTTGGAAAAGGCGGAATCTTTAAGATGAGCCAGCCCAAGTTTGGAAATGAACGAATATGTTCGTTTGACACCCTTAAAGTTTTCAATCCAATCTGAATTTACATTGCAAAAAGGCCAGTGTGGAAGAAGGGTCCTATTTTTTTAAAACTAGCATAGTGCATGGGTGTATTTCATGGACCTGTTGAAGCATGGTTTTATTTTTGGCAAAAACCTAAAATCTGTAACGACGTATTCTACACAACAGCACTTTCTTACAGAATTGACATTTTAAAGCAGTGCAGTGAAGTTTACTTCGAAAGTTCTCAGACATTTGCGTATTCTGTGAGTCTGGTTAATCAGAACCACAACAACAAAAACCGTAGGTCGTTGCATATCCCAAGACAACCGTATTATTGCTTTATTGGGTGTTGTTGGTGCTCCATATTTGTCGAACAGTAGGCATTGCGGCGTTATACTTTAAAATATTTTATATTCAGCGCCCTGTTTCTCTGGTAATGTTGACCTTTTCCTGGGCCATACACGATCATTTGGATTCTTATTACATTTTGAGTCATGTGATAGTGTTAACAATACTGGTAACCTCAATTTACAAATTAGTGACATTGTGAGTTTCTAATTTCCGTTTTCAAATGTCATCATGCAATATATTTTTCCCAATTAAAACCGAGAAGTGTTTAAAAATCTTATGTGGGGTCAGTTATTAGAAATGGGCTATGAAGTTTTATATCACTTCCTATGTTATGAGATTGTCTTCTATTAGTGTACTAGAACATTAGTTGGGCATTGTGCGCCATCGCTGATCGCACTCTTCCTTGTAATTCACTGTGCGATGACAACTCGGAATGAACTTCCAAAATGTTCTGTTTTTTTTTTTTTTTTGTTTTTTGTAAATTACAGATTTAATGACTTCATGATAAACTAACTGCCACCCAGCAACATGATCATTTCGTCGTGTTGATCTGTTATGGCACCAGGAGACGTTTGATGTATATTGTTTGCTCATGTTTATATCAAGGTAAACACAATTGACTTTAGTTCGGCTCGCAACGAACTGTCGTGAGATTAGCTAATTTCTCAAATATAAATATATGTTAAGTTTCTGTATTTCTTATCAGATTGAAGAGTTAATTTGTCCTCTTGTATACGTTCATCAAGACAATCAAAGAGTGTCTGAAGTTTTGGTGCAATAGCATTTGACCTCTGTGCTTGATCTGTATCACCAAAATTTACTGTCATAACGTAATTAAGTTTTCTTGAGTTAACTCCGATTGTTAATTTCAGTATCCTGCAACATTTCTCGAATCGCACGTTGTTTGACATTTCTTCCGAACTAATATTGGTAGAACAGAATAAGATTAATTGATTTTATAAACAAGCACAGAACATGATCTTGTATTGGTTTAGATGCGGTTTTGTGGTGTCATGCTTATGTTCTAGCGGTAAAAACTAATTTCTTTCAACCGCGGGATACTGATATAGAACGAACATTTCGTCACTGGCGAACTCTCGATCGAATATAGTTGTGTTACGAGGCCGAGAAAGCAACATTAAACAGCCTACCGCTCGTTGTTCCTACTTGGTATCCGACAGCTTGTGCAATACCAAGCTGCTCAACTTGTACCACTTCACTATTGCGGGCAGGTGAAGTCTGCCTGTATCATCAGAAACCTGAAAGAGCTTGCCAAGCATGCTTGGGTGTTGTTTTGTTGCATGGTCGTCTTGAAGGTCTCGTCATCAAAGCCTTCTTGGTACCCACTGCGGAATTCCACACAGAAAGAAAATAATCCCTATCTGATTTTTTCTAACGAATGCCTGATAATGGGCACGTTTGTAGCAGCATATCTAAATGCCTTACGTACTTTTCGAATAGTTTCGGCTGCGGAAAAGCCCATTTTAAATTAATAAAACATATGACCCCGAACAAGCTGCTTCGACACCTCTATGTGTTTTCGCCACTAGTCGAGATATGAATGATGTGAATGGTAAATTGTTTAGGTCAAGTTCATATTCCAATCCCAATCGATGTCCCATCACCTGATGCACTTATTTCCGTATCAGCAATAATGTATTTCCATGCGAAGACTAAAACTGCAAGTACTTCTTGGTCCCCTTGTCACAAGAGGAAATTTGCGTTTGTGCATTCGTTGAATATGTTACTTCACGAGAAAGGAAACCGAAAAAGTATTCTGTACGTAGGCTTCATTCGTCTATCGCCAACTTTAGATGCTCAAAACTCGAAAAACGTGATCACGCATAGACCAATAGAAACATGACACTTCTCAGAAGCTAGGCCCCGGATCCCAATTTTCCACCCAAATAATTGTTCAGTATATTTCCACTGGTACTTCAAGAATCTGAAGTAAGAATCTGTCAGACATGACATTCATATGGGTCATATGGCCATGGACTCTATTATTACAGAGAACCAACAATTCTGGCGACCCGCTGAAAATATTAACTTGCTAAGTAAATTTTTCTAGGCAATTTGATACTATATTTCGACAGACAAGTAGATGTCAATGATTATCTTTTAGCAAGGATTTCAATATGTAAATTTTAACAGTATTAAATAAACAAAATAATAAAGGGAAAGTCCAAGAGATTCAGTGAAGTTAAATAAGTATATACATTTGTAAAGCATTGATCGTATTGTTTCAAGTACAGCATAACGTTAGTGAAATATGCCTGTAACAGCCTAGTTGCTGTTCCATTTTTATTTTTATTTTTCTCCCCTTTTATTTTCTTAGTCTCCGTTTTGTTTTCTTTCAGTGTGTTCTCTTTAGCTCATTCTCTTTGGTTGGTTTTAGACTCTTTGAGCGTTTTCCGCTTGGATTTTCTTTGGATTTTAATCGTTATCCATCCAGGTTTTCGTTAGTCACGCAGCAATGACTTGGATCTAACGCATGTTTTTGATTGGCCCTAGTCAATGCTTCGTGACTTGTTTTTTGCTGATTGGTGTGAATCAGCCTTCTTCTCCGTTTGCTGGGAGAACTGCTCTCCCACGCCATGTTAGTTTAGTTCCAATTTTTAAACCGAAGCGACCAGATGCATGGGCTTTCCATCACCTGTACTTCCTAAGCCCTGTCTACGAAAGGTAGATGTAAACACTAAATTTAACGTAATTTTGATGATATTTCGATTGATTTCGTCCGTTCCGGAAAATTACCTTAAATCATATTAAGAAGAATAAAAACCGATACAAGTGCTACCAGGACTTTTTCAACATAATAATTTCGGAATTTTCACCGTGTTAAATTATATATTTTGTTTTGAGATTATTTGTCAATATGTATAATATGTTCTAAATTTTAGTATGGGGCCGCTATTGACCGAATTCTTGCATTATAAATATCGGTCCGTTAGGTTTCAATAATCAAATGCCAATTTCTCGTCTCCCGTTTTTCCATATCTATTCGAAATTCCCGGTTAGCCATGTTTGACAGCTACCGCATATTTTCCATACTTGATCAAATTAGCAACATGTCTGCTCGATTATTTTTGCGTACCGCTTTGATGCTAATAGTAAATTATAATTTATTCGACATGGTTCGATAATTTTTGGTTTCAACTCCAGCCACTATTCTCCAATGAAAAATCATATTTTATAACAATATTTTGTATTTTCAAAATTTATTCAGAACGTCTTTTGTATAACGTAGATAATCGTCTGTAATGACGTCACAAAAATATTAAGGTTAAAGTGATTCTTTAATTATCATGCATTTTGGACTAGAACTCATTTCGTGTAAGTGATACTGTACTAAAACTTTTCCAAATTGTACAACAATATTTCGGAAATAATTTGTGAAAACATCAACGACATTTGTTAATTATCACAGAAATTATAGACATTAATGTGTGACTACATAACTTTCAGTTCGGCTTAATTCATGTATACCAGCGATTCAAATTTGTTTGTTTTACAATGCAACAGTAATTCTGTTCAGATTCTGATAAAATTATCATAGCCGAAAGCGTGAAATATGTACATTCTAAGCAATAAATTGAAATTATGAAATTTTTATATTTCTTCGAAAACAATCTTGAGTTTATGTTCAGTGAACGTAGTGTAGAAACCTCTCAGTTAACCAGGTACGATATAAGGCATTAGTTCATAATCCTCGTACAGTGTTTGGTAATATTTAAAAAAGTGCAGTGAGTTATTTAATGTTTAACTTAATATCTATTGGAAATTAGCTATGAATTGTTACGTGAAGTTGACAGCAATTGATACTCATTATTTCTGTGTTTCGGTAAACTTATCGTTTTAAGTGATGTTAATTTAATTAGATTAGATCGGTTCATAAATCAGTAGACCAGTGGTAGGATTCTTTCGCCAGCTGAGAAGTGATGACTTGGGAAAGGAACTATATATTGAATTTCTGGTTATTTCTGCGTTGAAATATGAAGTGACTCCAGCATGTGATTATGTGAATATATATTATTTGCGTTTTGCGTTATGACACTACGTTTGGATTGAGTTGCGACCTTCATTCGTTGTGTTCATTCGTCTTTATTTCAGGAATTGCGATTCCAGACTACAGGTGTGGGCCCTACTAAGGTAAAGGTAAGACATGGTCTTTTGCCACCCTGTAGACTTCGAAGTGAGTAAAGACATAGTATGAGTCACATATGAGTCGTTTTGAGTATCATCGTTTAAGATTATTTCCCAAGTAAAGATTTGCGTTTTTCCTTCTTAATCTGTCGCTAATCTGAACCAGCTGGTACTTCAGAGTATGAACTGACGATCTAATTAAGAGATTGGAGGTGTCGCCTTACCGGTATTTCCTCCCTCGATCTAAATTATTTTTTTTACAGTGATCACGAGGATCTGGAATCCTCTTTCCCAGATATTCTTAAATCTGGAAGGCATTTCTGCGCCGCTCGTCTGGGGTGTAGAAAATGTTTGGAGCTAGAGGTTAGGTTAGATGCGTTGCGTGGGTACTCTAGGCTCCTGGCGACCCTATTTGTCTGTGTGATCCACTTTTGGGATCAATAGGTCTGTTGCTGTGTGCCGTTGCAGTTTTTGTGCGACTCCAGCCAGGATTGCCAAAAAATCTGTTGTTGCCTTTGCGTTACATGCCCTTGATTATTTAACTAACTAATTCATGTAGGATTGGGACTAAAACGTGGATGCGTGTAAATCATAATTTATAATTATTAATCATGACGATTGTTCACTATCTTTTTGATTATATTCAACGAGTTCTAGTTCAGAAGATGAAGAATTTTCCTTAGATGTAGAATCAAATTAGCACCGTAATTTAAGGAATTCAATTACTCATAGGAGATTTGCTTTATCTCTGCAAGCACATCATGAAGCTCGTGTCGATACATACATCAACGTATACTGAAATATAAATTTACAATGAACAAGATAATGCAAATAGTGTTGTTGTAAAAAAAAATTAGTGACAGTAAACATTTTCAGGATGAGAGTCATATCAATCTGCGTAATTATGTAAAATAATTATAAGAAAATAAAACACATGAATAGTGTCAATCCTCAAAAACATCCAAAAGTAATAAAACTTAATATTGCACTTATCGTTAACGAAAGCTTTAATTCCTAGCGGATACGTATTTACCATTGCATTGGACGAAGAGATGAAATTGGCGTCTTTAAAAATAAAAAAAAAACATTTATGTGACACGGAATAACGAAAACAAGTCATAATAGAAATTTTACCATTGCGGATGGTATTATTAACCTACGTACCGGTATGTGTTGAAATTATTAGATTTACTTTAGATAGTTCCATAGTTTCTTTTTCACTATAATTATGGAGCCATATGGTGTGCAATATTATAATATAATACTAATGTTTCATATCATATTTACTAAATATTGTTTTCTGTCAAATTTCGAAGTATTAACATAGTGGGGAAGACCACAGTATTTGCTGCGTATAAAGGTGTAATTTCTAAACCGCTTGGAAAGAAGAACATTATTGACCACGGTAGAAAACCCGATGTTTTCCCAAGAGACATCAGAAAACTAAGATATGTGGCTTCAAAGAAAGGAAAGCAATTTTTAAAGACTTCAGCATACAGATGGCTGATTAATGCTCACGAATTTTTAGAAGGATTCTTTGTGCATGGTGTTAGCCAATTAAGTAAAAAAGCTAAATGTTCTGCAAGTATGGCAAAGCATTGATTCGGCTGAGCACAAGGACTACACAAGTAGACTTCTAAAGCCTGTGCGAAGGAATGTTTTAGTGACTTGAATTGATTCACTATATCTGATAAATATTCATGATATGTTCGAGGTGGACGTGGATAGGAGTTCAAGTTGGTATTGTACAAGTAAACGTAAAACATTGGACCACTCATGGATTACCCTGCAATGCTTGAGTGTCTTGAGTCCTGAGATACGTTTAATTGTAGAGGGATAGTGAAGCAAGTCCAAGAACCCAGCTAGCAATACAAGTTTTTCAGAAACAACAGCTACCACAGACTGCAGCTTGGTTCATTAATGACCCATTCACCTTCATGAATTATAGAACATGTGACACCAAGCGAAACTTGGCAAATATTCAACTTATAAGGCCAAAGATATGAGTGTCATTTCTTTGCGACGGAATATACCTGAAGCGGTGCAATAAAGTTTATATCTGCTATGCTTGTAGCATCACTGTGATATTTCGTGTTAAATCAAAATGTAGCATTAACAAATGTTGCCAGAATAGAATAAGCTTTGTATTGTCAAATCATATTGCGTAAATGTATTACTGCATATATTTGGTTTCCCCAACTAGAGACAAACGTAATATTGGAATAAAATAGTGAATATTGTTCTTATTAAACGCTGGAACTAAATTGTAATA
>JAGDQP010004072.1:31740-88202 GCA_022664845.1 Lepisma saccharinum | reverse complement strand
CCTACATTCAATGATTCTTTTGTATTCGTTACCTTTCTATAATTTATTAACTCTTTCGGAAGCTTTTCTATGCAAATTCAGTCAAATTACATTTTATTATGCAAAATCAGTGTTTATATTTCTACATATCTCAATACCAACTTATATTCAATGATTCTTTTGTATTCGTTACCTTTCTATAATTTATCAACTCTTTCGGAAGCTTTTCTATGCAAATTCAGTCAAATTACATTTTAATACGCAAAATCTGTGTTTATAATTCTTTCAATCAAGCATCAACCCTAAGTAAAATTGTATCAAACAATGTTACTGCCAATACAATGTTCCTAGATCTTCTTAAAATTCACAAGTACTTGAAATATCTTACATTCATGTCTCATTGTCATCATTACCAATAAGCATTTCATGTTTTCTTTTTAAAATATTCATTTATGTTCTTTATCTTGCAATATAAAAGACTTCTCTTTTTAACCTCTCAATCTTCTTTCTCATTTCTTTTTTTCATTAACAAAATTAATTTCTTTGTGCCTGTAGGTATCTCGTTGAAGCCAACCCCACTATTATTTTTTTCAAAACTTAGTAATTTAATGTTCTTCTTTTTCTTCTTTCAAGGAAAGGGTAAACATGGCTTGCGGCATTCTGTTATACATTTTTCTGTGCCTAGCCGGGCAGGGGGTGAAAAGCAAGGGTTGTGAATAGCAAAAGCAATTAGCGAGCTGTCAAATCCGAGAGTAAATTTGTGAAAAAAACAGAATGATTAATGATTTCGTTATACGTTAGAACGATCATACTTCTCACTTTCATATCGTACCGATCTCAAATTTTCTTCGAAATCTACCTAAAAACTAGGGTGCCCAGTCTCTGGATTTTTCCTACTCATAGGGGCTACGACTAGCTTTAAGTAAAATATCAACTGGAGTTGACTTAAACGCTAAAAAGGGTCTTAAGCCACAATATAGCGTTAAAGCTTGAAGAAAACCAAAAATGAGAGGATTAAAATACTTTAATAAAGTTCCTCTGCTGTTATGTTCTGTTGTACAAAACCCTGCGACCATTATATACATTAGATAGGTTTACAACCATTTGCATTTATGCTTTTTAATCTAAAGATTATATTAATACGAACATGCAGATCAATTTCTCTTTGTTAAACACTTATTCCAGTATTATAAAAAACATTTCCATAATTAAATTAAGTTCATATTGCTTAAATAACATCTTTAAACTATCTGCTTTATGCACAATCCGATCGTAGCGCCATCTGTCGTCCTCCTGGGCTTTAGCTCTAAACATAACAAGTTGGTTCTTACACTGACACAAGAATGACGTCATTTTATAAACTACATTTAAGTTGTTCATTCACTTGAAATGGCTATTTAACGTGCAAAATAACTTGAAACTTACATTAATCAATGTATAACACAATCATAAAGTTGAATAATGTTTAAATTAATCTATTAATACTATAATATATAAAAAATATTTTTGAAACAGATTTATAACATCTGTGGTCATAACAAAGGTTCAGTCAAATGAAAAGGTCCAATTACAAATATCCGGACAATGTGTTGAGGGAGACGTTAGTCCTGTTTGCGGTTGATATACACATATGATATCCAGAAAGAAGAAACAATTAACGCCAACAAATACTGCGACATTCTCCGTCGGCTGCGGCTAGCAATTAAGAATAAACGCCGGGGTAACCTCACAAAGGGCATCATTTTATTGCACGACAATGCCCAGTCTCATGTTACCAAACGAACACAGGATCTTTTGGCGTCGTGGAAGTGGGAAGTGCTAGACCACCCCGCGTATAGTCCTGACTTGAGTCCCAGTGATTTCCACGTGTTTGAACCACTCAAGAAACACCAGCGGGGGCACCACTATGGATCGGATGAAGAAATGCAGCAAGCTGTAACAGAGTGGTTCCATATTCAAGCCAAGGAGTTCTTCTTCCAGGGCATTCATCATCTCGTGTCAAGGTGGGATAAGTGCCTCAACAGCAATGGTCATTATATATAGCTCTATCGAGTAATAAAGTCTGTGCATGGAAATGGACCTTTTCATTTGACTGCACGACAATACTCTGAACATTTTTTTAAAAAATAAGGTAGAAGCAAGGAATCTTCTAAAGGCCTATTTTACCACATTCAGTACATTGTTAAAAGTAACGGCAACATTTTTAAAAGTAATGGCTACGTTGCTAAAAACTGTTTCATTACAAAAAGTAACGGCTACGTTACTAAAGTAACGCGTATATTGCTCAAAGTAACAGATACATTAGTAAGCTTGACAAAAACACATGTAATTAGAGAATATAAATGAATCTCCGCCTATATTCTGCTGGCTTCAGGTCTACGAGCTAATGTCTGTTGCAGTTGGAGGCTAAGGTACTACTTCGTAAATTATATCTGGAGCTTTTAATTGAGCTATATTTCTGCAAATCCAGCAGTACAAAAGAGCATGTCTCTATATGTAACCATGTCTCTATATTAATGGTTACATTGTATTGTACGTACGTCAAACTTGTGTTCGATGAATAGAGATTAGAAATCTTCGAAGTAAGAACCTGAAGGTCACGTAGGATTATATGAATTTGAATTTATTTCTGGTTCTTAAGCATCTCAGGCTCAGGTCGGTTTAGGGTGGGGTAGAGGATAATGGAAGGTAGTTGGGCAGGACCTAGTTTGTAGGTACCATCCCGACATTTGTCTGGGGTGACTGAGGGTACCCTGGTATAACCTCAGTCTGGATGGGGGTCCGCTAGTATCGTTCTAAGGATCTTCCGATTTATAAGTCAACGCTCTTGCAACTGAGCTACGATCATGAAAAATAATCAGTAATTATGAATTCAAACACGATGGCCTTGTGTCATAATATTTTGAAAAATAGACTTAACATAAGAAAAGAAAATAGTAGAGTGCTATATGGAAGTTACGTACTCACTCTATGGAAGATGCTTGTCCCCCTCGAGGAATGTTAATAAAGCAAGGTCTTACAGGGTGGAGGGTTGGTGGTTTTACAGGTACTATTAAAATAGCTACGAATTGGCTGCGTTTCATACTTTGCTTTAACAATTGAATACGAAGGGAACACCTTTAAACACAGGGTGTTACTTCTACTCGTTCAATAGAACTGCAATATATACTGTATATGTGGCGTCAAGGGTAGGGTAAAGGAGAGGGATGTGAGAAGTAAATCAGCCGAGTGTAGTTTGAAGGTACCTCCTCATCATTAGCCAGGTATGGTGGATAGACCTTTGTCGGGATGGTCGGCCTCTGGGTTCGATCCCGGATCTTCCGAGTGCGAAATTAATACTTTTCCAACTGAGACACGGCGTCTTTGTTTTTCCTCACGTGTGATGTGGATGGAAATTAAGCTACATAATATACAACAAGGAAGTGCAACAGAATATCAAGCGTTAAGTTTGAATGTATGACCACCTCTCCTGATGCATCAGTGAATAACAAGCTGCACAAGGTATGTAATGACAATGTACTGTAGATGATAAAAGCAACTGGAAATAATAAAGAAGAAAAGCAGGCTATAACAGCGTTTCTCAAAGTGAGATATACGGAAGTTCGTTAGGCGATACGCAAGACGTTTTATGTAAAAAGAAAAAAATACCACATGTGAAAGAATTTTTGATCTAACGAAGATCAAACTGAAATTATGAAATTTGTGCGGTTTGTTGTCCGATGATTGATCTACTTAGGATTATTATTTATTTATAACAAACTGATGCAGATAGATGTGAAGGTGTAAAGTTGGGTTTCCCAAAATGTATTTGGTAACTATCCTACAAAATATGACCGTTCAATAAACATGTTTGGGCCAACCGGTTCCTGGTCAAATGTAGGACCCATCCAGAACGTGACACAGATTTGTTCAGTGATGCAGGTTTATTTAAAGAAAATACATAAACATATATTCAGAAAACAGGTAAATAGGCTATTCGACAAAACAGACTCACATGGAGTTTCTTTTAGCTTTATATATTACACTGAGAGATTGATTGAGTGAGACTACATGATAACACACCCAACACTATACAGAACACATGGACACAAATTTAGCAACAACAGTTAATATTTTAATTCATCAAAATCACAATTACATTTGTTAAATTAGTTTGTGTAGCGTAATAAACTGTCGTTTGTCAAATCGTAACCATATGGAAGCAAGTTAAGTCAATCGTGATAAGGAGTTCGTTAATTTTTAAAATGAACTAATACATTAAAAGAAAATAACGTCACATCAGTTTGAATAACATTAAGAATAAGAGAAAATTTACATGATTTAATTACTGAGAAACACCAAGAAAACTTACTGCTTACTTGGACTTAAAAGTTAAGGATTAGTGTTCAACATTGTGAAGTATTGTGTTTAGGCAAGTTAACTCAGAGAGAATCATGGAAACGTCCCTGCTTCTGACCCCATCCTTACTCATTTATCTCTCCACGTGTCGTAGTCTCCGGATAAAAGTTTCAGGATACATTATTTTCAATTCATCAACAAATTTGGTTAGTTCGTTAACATTTATTCTCTTGACATTGATTTATTTTGCAGTCAATGTTCTCTTGAAAGACCTGGAAGTAATCAGTCAAACTTTCCGTGCTGACAAACATCAGATATAAATCTCTAATGCATTCGTGTTGAAGTTGAATTCTCTTTCCTTTTCAAAGTCAATTTTGTACATTGATAGAAAAAAATATTTATTTTATTTGTTCCTCATTGAATCATAAATTTCATCAACAATAATTTAATCTGTCATTCTAACAAAAAGATCTGGATCATCACCATAGATTACGTTCAACTACATAAAGAAATGTATTGTAATTTTAATGGCAACATGATTAATGTTGAACTCCACTTTCAAATTCTCGGTATCAGATGAAAGTAAGTTTAACAGATAATGGTGATACGTTTATGATATCAGCACAAAGTCCAAATTTCTATTGCCCCTTATTGTGCTGAAAAAGCATAAGAAAATGTGTAAAATTTTACATGAACCAAGATTTATTATGATCTCTGGGAATATTATATATATGTTCCTACAGATTTTAGATTTTACCACAGCATGTGCATATCAGAATCTTCAAACAAATAACTCTCTTGAGAGTGCAGCTTGTCTTCAATCACTGCAGGCCATTAAACATTTCCTGGGACTATTTCTTTGCGAAAGATAGAAACAACTAACTACTGGCTTTCTGTTTGAATTAAGTTCCACTTCAACCCAAACAATTTCAACAGTGAACATTTATGTATTGTCCAATTTTACTGTTCATTTTAGAGCTAATGCAAACTGCCACACTACTTTCTCGACTTCCACGATCACTTCTATACGCATTAATATGTTAGGAAAGGGGTATTTTATGCTAGCTATATTTTCATTTAACTTAATCTCAATAAAAATAACACAATCATTGAGGAGACACTGTGACAAATGAAGTGCAGAGATAAAATTTGTTGTTTACAGATTCAGTATTTTGGTAATAACATTTAAGGATTAATTCATTACTACACTGGTTGGGAATTGGACCGATATTTGGACTTCACAACTCCAAACAATAAAATTATATATAACAATATTTGTAAGTTCAAATTCTTCTTCACATTTTTACATAGCACTTCGTCTTGCGAGAAATGTTAATACCTAGAGAGCTAATCTGAAGATTAAATAACTGGTAAGGTTGTAAGTTGTAAGAAGGTAAGATTCATATCGCTGTACGTGTAGAATTGTTTACCATCAGAGCTGACATTCAATGCCACAAGATTGTTGTAACAGTATAAGAAGCAGCATTATGAACTCAATAATACACTTATTGAGAACTATTGTTCGTCTCTTCATCTTGGAACCAAAGAAAGAAAAGCACTAGACGAGAAGATAATCTTCAACTAGTTGACCAAAAGTGGCATGTTAACATAATATTCATATGACGCTACTAGCGTTCCACTCCGTTTCACCGACTGGTTCAACCTACACTGCTAACCAATCATGGGACAGAAGTGCGCTTTACACTTAGGCGAATATTTGTAAAAATGTTGAATAATTTTTGATAATAACTTTATTTTCAAAATGCTAATAATATTCTTTGCGTTGTAAAGAACACTACAATCAATCTTTGATCCTTAGGCCCAGCTACCACTGGTTCAAACAGTCTCCAGAAATATGATGCGCAATTTGTAATTAATTTTTTGAGGTCTAGTAGCCATAATTGAGTAGATAGTTAACCATTTTGAACCGTCACAGTGGCATGAGGATAGAGAAAATAAATAAATGCAATCTAAAAATGAAACGAAATCTATATTTAATTTTAAGAGCAAGTTCTCATTGTCTAGGCAGTAAAGTCCCTGCCACATGGCTGAACATACTGACTCAGAGTTTGCGAAGCTCACCTTTGTTTTACCAGACAAATTCCTGGATAATACCTTAAGTAAGACCCTGGCCAATACCTTCTAAAACCTTCACATAACCCATCCTAACTTGAGCCAATGATGACACAAGGACATAGGTAATTTAATAAATTCAAAGTACGCGCGAAGATAATTATTTGTAATAGGAGTTTAACTATATATATATTTTTATTTTTTACCTAGTTTTCTCGAAAACAATATTATAATGTTTTCTACCAACTGCACTTTCCACTGGAAAAATTAATACAAAAATCACCAAACCAATAACAAGTAAATAAAACGCTCCTTGCAGATGACATAAAGCTAATACTATTACATCAACACCTGTGTCCAAGCCATCATTTGAGTTTGAAAGCGTGTAACCAATTGCTACAAACAAGGCACTAATTCATTTTATATTCAATCCTGATTCTGTGAAAATTTCTATAAATTCATTCATAATTGGAGTTAGCATGGAGGTCTTCTGCAGGATAATACCAGTGTTAATCTGAATAAGACATTCTTTCATCGGATACAGCATATCGACAGTAATTTTATGAAAAATTTCCGTGCCAATTAAATGGCCTGCGTTTAATTTATCAATTAGCAAAGCACATGCATTATCTAAGAACATGGTCTCAACCTGATCAATATCTTCAATACTTTGGTAACGAGAACAAAGACTATAGGCAAAACTTTCAGTCCATGAACATATCAATTGATTTAAGTAGTCCTGTCCAAACCATTGCACTCTTCAAAAAGTCGTCAAAAGTATCAATGGCAACTGAATAGGTAGGTACTGTCAGAAATGATACAAGGTTACATGTATAGCTTGTCGAAATGAGAATCACAAACACTACAAACCATGACAGAAGATGTCGAAGTGGTGGTATCGTGTTGGCGTAGTTTGGAACATCTTGATACAATATGATACCTACTACACGTAACAATGAGACTTGAAAAAATTGCAGTGGAAGTTGGTTATGATTACGTGACAGATTTACGACAATAACCAATCTAGATATAAAATAAACAATAGTACTAAATGCCATCAATGACAACAATAAACATATCCTCAACAATGATTTAAAGGGAAGAAGAAGTGAAAGATATTGAGGAAGAGGTTTGGGTGATTTGGTAACTAAAGTCGTACACACAACTCGGGGAACGTCATTCATCTCTTGAAGATTTCACTGTTCACTGATTCTTTCTAGAAGCTGGTGGTGGTAAGGAAAAGGACGTACTTGTACGTGAGTATTTATTGAAAATTAAGCAATGAGTTGCAGTGCTTTGCTTTCTCAAAGGAAGCAAGCGCTTAGAGTGAAAGGCTGAACTTTCATGAAGCTTTATTCCTAAATCCAATGCTTATCAATGTTCAGAGTTATGAGGCTGCGCGCATGCTTATATTTTCCAAAATGCTCGTATAATTTATTAATGCCATATTTTTGTAGTTTGTTGAAATAGTTTTTTTTTTAATTTTTAAATAGTGTACATAAGATTTGCTTCTGTTTGTTTTTAATGACATGAACCATACGTTTCGTGCTAGAGGAATGCGTGTTCAGTCTATTCATGATAGTTTAAATGATGTGTGGTAAATGGGTAGGTATTAAATAGTTTTCACGAGCTGTCCTGACTCATAACAATTAAAGATCGCATGCATTTTATTCATGCTCACGTTGGTTCTAACGTAAACTATTCGGTGGTCCCTACACGATCTGCTTGAAAGTGTTGGTCTAATATTGTTTGAAGATTAACGTATTTCTTGGTATCAGGCGAGACCTTGAAACCTGCGATTCGAAACCCCGTGATCCAGCCACTTATAAAATTTAGTCGTATAAAGCAAAGGTGCAGTTGCGTTCTGCCAACTGTACTTCAAAATCAAATTACACAGGGCGAATTGAAATATCAAAAGGGTCGCCATATCTCAGAGGTATCTTAACTATACATTCCTTTCATAGCTTAAGGAAGAAAGTTGCATATCACAAACACAATATTGGTCTAAGTAAAAGTAATTGTATGTCTTTTATTGTTCAAATTTAACTGTCGTTGTTAGCAATTTTTACAATACTTCTGGTACAGTAGACAAATTGAGATCATAAATAAAATGATTCATCAACTGAACTCACGGATAATAGTAGATTCACTAACAAAAAATAACGCCAACTGACCGACGGGCATCACACTGAAAGAGTCAGTGTGTTGTACTTGGGGAAAAATTAATACGAGGCAAGTACTGGTTAAGATTCATGGAAATTTCGGTTCGTGTATATCTCGGTGCGAATAATGAAAGGCATATACTATTTTATGGAAATAATTACAATCGTGCGACGTGCATTATACACTAGTTGCTTTTTGTAGTAATGCGCATTGGAGAATCGCAGTATTATTATAATAAGCATGAAAGGAAACATGTAGTTCATCGACTAGACATGCTTAATTCATGAGGTCGTGACGTAGGCAATAAATTACGATTTGCAAATTTCTGAAACAGTAAATAGATTAAAATACAAAGAAAAGTTGTGATGAGGGACGTACAGTAATACGTCAATTGTTTATAAGTTCGTGGACAGTGAATTAATGTAAATTAGAATTTCTGAAGAAAATAGTGAGAAAAGAATAATGTACGTATCTGGCTACATTGGAAAATAGAACAATCTTTGTAGAAATCGTAATAACACACAACGTGTTCCAACAGTTAGAACGCGAAATGTCTAGATTAAAACTTAACTATAATTGACTGTAATAATATGTGTAATATAATCTTTATACACACTGCAATATTTTGTATAAAAAATGAGTTTATTTTACCTCTGTTATGGCTCTGTCCTACATTAATGATTAGCTCTTATATCGGTCTTCTATTGTCCATATTCTGAGGTTTTCTGTGGCTTTGAACATACCAGGAGTTAAAATTTGTCGATAGTACTAAATTGTTTACACTGACATAGAAGCACATTCGATCACGCTATTGCTGATAAGGATCTATATTGTTTATTTGACAATAGTTAATTTTTTATTGCAATTGCTACCGCAAAGTACATCATTTTACCACCTATGATAGATTTTGTTATTAAAAAATGACTATGAGTTTCACAATTCAAAATAATCTTATAAGGAAATCTTGGAACTATTTCCTTTAATAACGTTGATAGAATATTGTTCAAATATTTTCATTTCTCGCAACAGTAAAGTATTTACCTAGGGATGATAACATACTGATCACGATTATAGTTATTGAAGAGTAAGATAAAATTCAATTCCGAATATGTAGTCACGCACAATTATTTACGATAATAAAGGTAGTATAGATTTAATCGCCAATTTGTTACTTACTCTATGGCTAACGGAACTCGGAAGTTCATCGCCGCAGTAACAAATGTTTGCTATTGGGTTCTACCCTGAGCAAGATCAAATCAGTTTCCATCACAAACACCTATACCTCGAAGATCTCTTCTCCTATCATCCACCAACGTCGTCTCGCTCTTCCAAACCGTCTCTTTCCCTTCGGTTTAGAAATAAGCTTTGTTTCTCCCCGCCATCGGAGCTACATGACCTGCCCATTTAAGTCGTTGCGATTTCATTATTCCTACATCGGGTGAGTCATAAAGTCTGTGAAGTCCTTTATAATGTAGTCTATTCCATTCTCCAGCCATGTCGGCTTGTTTCGGTCTGTACATCTTTCGTAAGACCTTGTGTTCAAACACATGTAGTTTGTGTTCATCTGCTAGGGTTGTGCTCGAACTTTCACAAGCGTAAAGTATTATTAGCAGCAGAATAACCGTTCTCTATATTTTCAATTTTAACTTTATTGATATTAATCACGAAATTAGGAGATTCTGGATTGAGTAGAAACGTCCGTTACCCGATGCTATGCGACTTTTAACTTCTTCCGTGACTTCGTTTTTGTTTGTTGCGAAGTATTTAAATTTATTTACTTTCTCTGAGTTTTCATTCTTAATTGTTATGTATCTATTTCCTTCATTTCCTGTGTTTCGGTTTGTTATTATGTATTTTGTTTTCTCGACGTTCACCTTAGACCTATCTCAGCGCACGCTTCTATTATTAAGACATCGGTGTAACTTTGTAATACATCTATATCGTCTCCTGCTGTATCTACATCCTCCGCGTATATGAACAATTGATTCAAGCTATTCTCTGTCAGTTAATTTTTGTTCTCTTTTATTTTCTGAATCGCATATTCTAATGCAAAGTTAGACAGTAATGGTGACAAGGTATCAACCACCTTGTTTCAATCTGTTGCAAATCTTGAAACTATCTAACACATTGTTACCTACCCGTATTCTGCTTTTGGAGTCGCTGAGAAAGATCTTCACTAGTTAAACAAGGATTTTTTTTTTGCAATTCCAAATTGTACCAGGATATTGTATAGTTTGTACCTTTTGATAGAGTCATATGCTATCTTAAAGTCAATGAATAGCTGGTGAACACTTTCATTGAATTCCAGTTTCTTCTCTACGATTTGTCTCAAGGCGAAAATCTGATCTAACGTGAATGTATTTCTTCTAAATCCACAATGGTGATCTCCAATTATTTCATCTACGTATACGCGTAGGCGGGTTGGCAGAATGGTACTCAGTACTTTGTAATATGTTGGGAGTGATGAGATTCCGCGGTAATTTTACAGTCCGATTTACTGCCTTTTTATAAACAAATATTATCGAGGTTTTCCATTTCTTTGGAAACTCCTTCTTTCCTTATTGATTTATGAAGTCCATTGCTCAGTGTCCTTCCTCCTGCTTTAAATAATTCGGCTGGAATATTGCCTATTCCTGGTGATTTGAAAAATTTCAATTTCTTTATCGACATTTCGATCTCGATCTCGCTAGTTTCGGGTATCCACTGTTCTGCTGTATATAGTTTTACTTTCTCTGTGCGTTAAATGTTCTCATGGACCCCGTGTTACGTTGCGTTTCGCGTTAATGTTGTGGTTGGTATTTGTTTCGCTTTTATTACTTAGTAAAAAACCTCACGAAGCTTAAGGTATTGTCTATGAAACCAAGGCTTGTTTACTGATGTTTCTTCTTACCTAAACGTTCATTGGATACGCCGTTCACTATATCACGAACTGCCTCCCACATCTTACTTACAGTAATTCCATTATTAACTTCATCTTTATTCCTACTAGAGTCAGCTAAGATTTCGAACCTATTTGAGATATCCAGTTGGTAATCTGTCATTGTGCTCGGGTTGTCTAATCATTTAACTTTCAATTTCAATTGTATTGACCCTTTGCTTTCTATGTTCACGATGCCTAGTTTTTCTTCACTTTTGTGATCGTTAACTGATGGTCTGTGTCACCTTCCGCTCCTCTGTACAACCTTACGTCCATTATTTTGGTGTATCTTCGTCTATCTAATAATATGTGAACAATTTGGTTGACAGTTTTGCCATCGGGAGATATCCATGCGTATTTGACTACAGTAGTTCTATAGTTTTCTTCTTTCCCTACCTTAGCGTTTAAATTGCTTAACATAATTTTAGTATTATACTCCGGTAATCGGCCAAACAATCTATCTAGCTTCTCGTAACATGTATCTTTACCATTATCACTAGCCACCTCGGTCGGAACATAGACATTTATTAAAACTGTGTTGCCACTTCGAGTACGTATTGTAACGTACGATAATCATTCGTTTACGATCTCTATATTCTGCAACGCCGGAAGGATACTGTCCTTAATGCGGAGTCCTGTTCCGAAATCGTGAGACTATGTTCCTCCGTAGTAGAAAGTCTTTCGGATGCTATCTTGACCCTCCCACGTCATTACTTCTATCTCTAATATGTCCAGCTCGTACTTTTCGGTCTTGCGTACCATAAAGTGAAGAGCGCCCGTTTTGTATAACGTTCGTACTTTCCACGTTCCTATTCTAAATTCTCTCTTAATCCTGTTCTTGAAGACCCCTGAAGCAGTCTCCACCCAGAGATCCGAATAAGGGACTAGTTTACCTTCATAATATATTACCCCGGGAGAATCCATGAACCATCTGTTACTATTTCTTGTCAAGCTTCAGCAGTGTAGAATTGTCAGCTCTACAACATCGCAGTAAAGGCATAAATTCAAGATATCGTCCTCTGTACACCTCTTAGCCTTGCCGAAATGTTAACATATTATAAACATATTTAGTGAATCAATTCCATTAAACTCTCGCAAAAGTAGGCTTCAAAACAAAGCCACAGAAGGAACTAGAAAAAAGTTACTAAGTACATAATTCATACAATTTATATTAAATTACCTGTTGTCCGAAAACCAAGTTATGTTTTTGTATTCCTGAGCATGCTATCCCAGTAAGTAATGTGTACAGCAGCTAACTTCTCTTACAGACTCAAGGTACATGTATTTGTGTTCTACGCTATTATTGTCAAAGCTAATTCTGGCAGGTCTTTGGCTACGTGACAACAAATAAGATTGTATCCACTGCCTATTGTATATAATTCATTTTGAAAGGCTTCCCCATCCAACGAAAGAAATGTATCTATTTGACGTTAATTAAACATATTCTTGCACCAAAATATCTCTCTGTCTTCCATTATTTAACACATATCTCACCAATATTAAACCTTAGTACCGGGACGTGTGATGTGGAGGGAAGTTTCGTAATATAAGAAGGAAAAGCACCATAATCTTCTGGGAACATCTCATGGGACACCTCCTGAATACATTACTGATTAGCAGGATGAATAAGGTATATGTAATGAAGTTGTATTGTAGAAAGAAGATAAAAGTGAATCAGTTCTGGGCATAATAAACGTAAAAATCAGGTTAGGACAATATTTTTTAAAACGAAGTATACGAATGTTCGTTAGGTGATACACTGTAAAAAGTGGAAACACGAAATTGATGAAAGTTGCTCCGCTTTATGGAGAAACAAAAGTCTAGAATTAGCGTTTTGTTGTATTTACTCTTAAATGTGGATATAGTTTAAGCCCTTTAGTGGAAAGACTGGTAACCTTAACTCCATTTTAAAGTTCAACATTTTCTTTGTAATGGCTTCACGTTAACTGATAATTGGTTGAAACTGGCCAACGTGTTTCATCGGTGAACGTAAAACTTATTTTACACTTAAAATTCGGACATTTTCTGATCGAAGTATAAGCTTAACTGGCCGTTTTGATGTTACGTACTTTTGTGGATGAAGTTTAAGTCTTGGTTGGATACTTTATTAAAACAATAACAGGAGTAAAGTTACTTGCTTGTCACTGAACGCATCACCATTTTGAGTGTTTATGTTGATTTTACACTGTGAACAGTAAACAGTTGACTGGTGGATCGAGAACAACATGATTGCATTGGTGGAAAGAGGAATTAAGTTGGGTATGAATCTTTACACAGTAGCAAACATATCTCTCCTTTTCTCTCCAGACATTCCTCGTAGTAAAATCTACAACATCTTAATCATCAACCTCCTGTGCAGTAAAATCCTATCTATGAATATCACTCGGAACACCAACTGCCTTCGTAGCAGTTCATGCCTCGCTACGGCGAGGTCGTCTGGTTGGGGCGCTCTTCTGAGTTGACTGAGGGCATAGGAGATGACAGTCAAACGCGAGTTTTTCAGTCAGCGATTTAGATTTTTCTATATATAAAGTATTTAAGATATGGCATATCGGCCTAACGAAGTAGTGAAAAGAACAAATACTTTGCGGGTGGAATTAAGCCATTCGAGAATAAGATTAAGTTCAGAATATTTACCTGAAGCAATCATAAGGGATTTGTATTTAAATCCTGAAGACATATTTGCAGCCGAAGCTGATTCCTACTGTAAAGTTTGTTACCTTAAATGCTCTTCAAAGCAGGCAGCAGAAAGAGCCTTAAAGTTAAGTGAAGGCAAAATTACTTATATTTATGAAAATCAGCGAACCATATTACCAGTATCATTGGAGTTGAGTGAAGCTACAGTGCTAGCGGTTTGGAGTATCCCCTTGGAAGTGACAGTCGAGACTGTACTTAGAGTATTTAGTCAGTACGAGAGTGTATCTCGCGTGTCAAAGATATTCTTTCCAGCTACAGTAGTACTACCTAATGTTTATTCGGGCAAGCTTTTAATTCACCTTTTTTAATTGAAATAGCCTATGCTGCAGTATATGACAATGTTTTACTTTAAGATACGAACACGTATACAACGAACAATTGGGGAGCAAAAGGAAACTGAATTTGAAGCACACAGGCAGGTCGGGGTGCCAAATCCACATAAAGAACAACAGGACAAAGAGAGGGCATACGAGACCTTTCCCAATTTAATTAGTGGTGCGACAGTAAGTAATTGCCGAAAAACAGCAAGACAGTGGCAACACTGCAGGTGACTTTCAAGAGGAAGGATCACAAGGTCAAGAAACGACGGAATATAAAGAACAGGCAGGAGGGGGAATGAGAGGCAGCCCGAGAGTAGCCAGCTTCCAGATAAGTAAGTGCAGCTGATTGAGCCGTCTTTAGCAGGAAAGAACGATATCGATCGAGTAGTGATCTAAATCTAACGGGTGAACTTCCTGCAGAAATAAACAAGGCTAAGTTGCCTTTACTTGCTGAAGTGGTAGACAGCGCAGTTAACAAGGTTATCAGTGAAGGGCCAGGTGTTAGTGTAGATCAAAGTGTGTTGAGTCAATGTTCACCCGGTGATTTACATAGCGAGAAGTTCACTTTGCTGGCAGAAAATAGTGTGTCGCCATCGTCGTTAGAGGAAACTTTAGAGGTAATTAAAAACAAAGCGGGGAAACGTCCTCGAAAAAATACTACTGGTCAATATCTTTTGTCACCAGCTAAATTGCGTCATTTGAAAAAGCAAAAAGCAAAAGTGGTTAGTGAGAGTGTGAGTGCACGCGCTCAAGGAGCAGGTAGCAAAAAAGAAGCAAAAGAGCGAGGAAAAACCACCGTTGTCACCCGGGATTGCCATAGTGAAGGGAGCCCGTAAGTACAGACGTTTTGAGGCGAGTTACTTTCGACGGAAAGATTCGTACTTTTATCTCCATTATACCTGTACAATAAGACGTCAGAGATATCATGGTTCAAGTGCAGTCTTTCTTGCTATTATTATTGTGCTATAGTTGTGGTATGAGTATGGGCCAGCATACTTTAACTGATGGTACTTTTAACGTAAATAAGTCAACAAACAAGGTGAACATACAGCGACTATTGAAATTATACTCTGTACAAATTATAGCATTACAAGAAACTAAAGTGAATACGAACAAAATAGCCTACTATAACACAATTGACAACTATAATAACGACACACAGGCGGGATTGTCCCTGTTAGTGAGAAGAGATTTAGTTTATAGGGATTTGTATTTACATGAAAGTGGTAGACTTATTTCGTTAAAGGTGCAGCAACTAGGGATATTAGCAATTTATGCCAAAAGTGGGTCTCAGCACGCAGTCGAAAGAGACAATTTTTTAAATAATATTGTGGCGGCTGAGCTGCACAAATATCATAATTATCCCACAATTGTCTTAGCAGATTTAAACGCTACACGTAAAAAAAGTGATGAAACTCGGGACGAAACATTAGTAGAGCTTTACAACCATTTTTGCGGATTTTCATTTAATCGATATATGGGAAAACTTACAACCAGTGTTGGCAGGTCATAGTTACTTCTATCCGAAAAGTAGTTCTAGAATTGACGTAATTTATGTTTCGCAACATTTTCGGCAGCAACTCCAACAGATAGGGACTGAAAGGCTAATATTTTCGAACCACTTACTGGTTTGGGCTTCATTGCATGGTCGATTACGACTCACTTAGCATGTAAATAATATTGGAAGTGTAATGACTCTATTCTTGAAAATCCCGAGTATATCTTATTGGTTAACAATATATGGCAATTAACACAATATCACACTAACCTCTGACGATAGTGGTGTAATCTTAAAAAAAACATTGCGCTTTGAAACTAAAGCCTTTAGTCAACAGTTGCAAATGGACCAAAAAGTCCAGATTCAATATTATTATGAAAGAATGCAATATTTTAATGCTTTAGTCCAACAAGACATCCAGTGGTTACCCCACTTAAAACAAGTTCAAAGTTTATTAAGACAAATACAAAACAAAAAACCAACAAGGTTTTTACACGAGATCTAAATTAAACCACTTAGGAGTGAGCGAGGAACCTGAGTATCCGCATCTTATTAACGAGCGAAAACGGGCCAAAATGAAAATCATTAATACATATACTAATAACTAGGGACCGGATTTTAAGGTGCAAAAATGTGGTAGGTAAAAGGGAATAAAAGGTGCTGATAAACATTCAAAAAGGTGCAAAGAAGGGTATCTTTTTTAAGTGCTATAGTATAGAGTTACATGAACATTCTTTATTCAAAACCAGCAAATATTGTTAAAATCTTAGCCTCTCCTCGATTTCTGAACTTCCACTGCAAAATTACCCATGTTCACCCGATGAAATTTAAAATTTCTTGGTACCATCGTGTTTGTCTTCTCACACACTACAAGAATCAAGCAAAAAAATTGGGGCCCGGTGTGCTCCCTATCCTCGATTTCTGAACTTCCACTTCAAAATTACCCATGTTCCCCCGGTACAATTTCAAAAATTTTAGTACCGTCGTGTTTGTCTCGTCACATACTATGAGAATCAAGCCAAAAAGAATTGGGGTCCGGTTTGCTTCCCTCCAACCCATTTTTATCTTAATTGCAAAAATTGTTTTATTTAATCTCATAAATCTGCACAACTGCTGCAAGTTTACGCAACTTTTCCTTCTTTATCTTTGGCATGCTCTGCTTTTATTGAGAAGAATAAGTTCTGGTTCAGATTGTTACAGAACCAAGCAAAGGCAAAGACTTCAAACTCCAAAGTGCGAATGAAGAGCTCGATTTCTTTTTCAGAACATTCTTTCTACACGAAACCTCGACGGTATGCGCAACAATGGTACTAGGAATAAACTAGGTTGCGTCTAAATTAATGGAATAATTATATGTAAACCAGATTGAAAATAAAATGTATTGTTCTGTACATTTTATTTAAAAAGGAAAAAGGGACAATAAAGGTGCTGAAGGTTAAAAGAAGAAAAAAAAGGGGAAATTTTATTAATCTAGCAAAAAAGGTGCAATATTCACGGAAAAGGTGCAACACAGTGCGTTTATTTCAGTTCGTTTTATGCCCGGAAATACATATTTTGAACTTTTGTTGTTTATAAGCTACATTTTTAGAAAAGGTGCTGCACCTTAAAATCCGCTCTCTACGAATAACCAAGGGATTGACGTAGAAGGCCAGGACATTTACACGGCCATTAGAAACGATTATAAGGAGATTTTTCAAGTTAGGGCTAACCTACCCACAGAATTGATGCAATCAGTTCCTGAATGGACAAAGTTAGCCAAGGAGGATAACGAAAGGATGGTGGCTCCCTTTTCACAGCAAGAAATTTTACAGGCGTTAGAAAGTCTAAACAAGGGAGCATCCCAGGGGGAGGACATTTTAGGCAGTAAATGGTACCTTAAATTCCAAGATTTGGTCATCCCAGTACTTACTGGATTATTCTCGGAGTTTCTGACTAAGCGAACGGTAGAACATCCGTTCTCGAATGCCATAGCTATTTTATTCCCTAAAAAAGTAATTAGTTCAAAAGTATAGGCTTATATCTTTATTAAATACAGACTACAAAATTTTGGACAAAGCTTTGATGAGCAGATTGCAACCCTGCATGTCGGCCTTCTTAGATGAGAGAAAGGGGGCGTGGCAAACACCCGGCCGATTCAAACAATGATGGCGGATTTGCGAGAATCTGATCCACGCTTAAAGATTTCAAGGAGTGCCAGATTTTGTTATTCTCTCTACAGATTTTCAAGATGCTTTCTCCTCGATTAACATTAAATTTTTGATGTCGGTTTTGATGCGGATGATTTTCCTCCAGGCATTTATTCAGTTACTTGGTAATTTATTCAAAATTCATACGCTTAAAATTCTGGTAAATGGGCGCATGCTCACCGAATTCCGTATGGAACGGGGATTGAGTCAGGGCTCAAATTTCTCGCCATATTTATTTTCTTTGACGCCCTTAGTTACTTTAATAAAATCTCATTTAACAATCGTGTTATACAGCCAAATTAGGTTAAAAGCTTTAGTCTACATGGACGACGCCATCTGGATAGCAAGGGAGGAGGGAGACATGTAAAAGGTGATCGATGGCCTTAATGTATTCAAAAGGGCGTCTAATATAGAAATAAATGACCAGAAAATACAAATATTAGTAATGGCACCAACAGATGCCCCTCCGTATAGTAAATTTGGCACCATAACTTTGCCTCACACAGATTACTTAGGTATACGATGGGCAAATACAATTAAACAATCTATTGCTCTTAATTCACAACGCTTAGCTCAAAGAATGATAAGTGAATTAAAAATATATATATAGCTTGTTTTGAAACCCTGTTAGCACGTGCTTAATTCATTAATATTTTCATAATAAGTCAAGCTACGCATGTGTTACAATTGTTATCATTAACTAATAAATCCCAGGCACTGATCACACAATGGATAGGACATTTCCTTTTTCACTCACACGTGTTCCGAGTAAAGAGAAACACTTGCCATTTAGCATTGCAGGAAGGATGACTTAACCTTCGAAGCGTTACTATTCATGGACAGGCTTTGAGAATGCATAGAGTAGTGCATATATTGAGTCAATATCAATATTCTTTTGCTAATCAGGTAATAAAATCAGTATGGCAACACATAGATAGATCTTTACAGCTTAATGCACAGGATTGGAAAGATATGATGCCATACATAACGGATAGTTTGTGCGAAATTAGTTATATAATACATTACAACTTCCCAATTGAACAATGCACGGTAAATATGTTTTATAATTATTTAAGGTACCACCACACAATAGCTGTGCCATTGGAACAGACTAGATACCCTAATGAAGACTGGACAAATATTTGGCAAAATTTAGCGAAAGTTCGCCATTTGCCGCAATTACACCCTCTGGGCTATCAAATTATACATACAACATGGCCTGATAAAGTGAGACTTCATCAAAAAAATATAAATTATACCTAATGAGCGATGTGTTTCCTGTGACAAGCCAGAAAGTAGTAGTGAAAATATGGTTACAATATAAAGTTATCATGAATAGAATCACCAGAGGTTACTTTCATAGTTAAACAACTGAACATATTATATATTATCCAGTTTTTCTTGTTTTTCCTCGGAGCTAAGAGGAGAATTATGTTTTGGATCCCGTTACAAACGATCTACGTCATACTTTATCAAACCCATGTCACGGATGTGTTATATTATGTGCAATATTTAAGGGAATAATTCCTATATGTGAAAATTCACAATAGAAAGCTATTATATGGAAACTATTATGCGTAAATGAGAAATTATGTTATCCTTATAACAGGATGTTAAGAACTGCTATTTCAACCGGTAGGTAGACATTGAATAAGTTTTCATTGCATTAAGTATTAGGCTTGATTTTGTATAATTCCCCTGTTTTTTCTTTCTTTTTGTAAAGTGTGTTTATAGTTGTAGTTTCATTAATTCGAAATAAATAAAATAGAAAAAAGTAGCAAAGTGGCGAGAGCATACGATCAGTGTGCTAGTGGACCATGGATCGAAACCCAACCACCTGAACTTCTTTTCCTGTCTTTTTTTAAATTTTAAAGGAACATTACATTTCCCTCTTTTCTACTTTCAAAGAATGTTCTGCTTCAATGAAATACGTTAGAAAAGACATATTCGCATTTTGAAATTTTACAGAGAGTAAAACGTTCAACCGAAAACTGGCTGAATCTAGGCTAATCCCAAAAGTGGAGGCAGCTCAGCTGCCTCCATATTTTGGATGAACGTTGTGTCTCCTATTTTTACAGTGTATGGAAGACGTGTCGTGTAAAAATAAAAATTCCCACATGTGAATAAAGTTTTACCCCGACAAAGGTCGAACCGAAATTGTGAAGTTTACTCAGTTTGGTGTCTATTTAGATATATTTTGGGTTATTTTCTTTCACGTCATAGGGTAACATTTCAGTGAAGATCGGTTGAACAGGACGTCCTGTAGACAGATCTCATTTTTTAAAGGGACACCAAACTACTAGTTATCATAGCAAGAACATGTTAATTACAAGGTAGTATGTGTTGCTATGTTTATTTGGTGCATAAATTTAACTTTAAGGCTTACAGGAACCAATATTTCAATAGTCTTCTCCTGGTTCATCGAAATAGCCACCAACAACGGTGAAGATAGGTCTAAAGGCATAAATATGAATGAGTATGGAAAATGTATTTGGTAGTTATTCCACAAATTTTGACCGTTCAGTAAACATGTTTGGGTCGAGCACACCCTACATCATTCCCTGGTCAAATGTAGGATCCACACAGAATTTAAATCAGTTCTGTTCAACAATATGAATTTGTATAACGAAAACAGAGAAGCACGCATACAGAAAAGCAGTTAGATACATGGCTCGATAGTCAGACTCACAGATAGATTGTTGAGCTTTATTGAACTGATCAACAGTTAATCTATTAATCTATGAAAATGCCAATAAAATTTGGAAATTCAATTTTAGTAGCTTAGAGAACTGTATTTTCTGAAGTTTTAACAATGTGGAAACAAGCTAAAAAAAGTTGTTATTCTTAAATAAAACCAAATGTCTTCGCCTGCGCTGTTTAAAAAGAGGTTTTCAAAACTGACGACTGTGACCGTTGGAAAGTAACGGTCCTATGGTGCAAAGTCATATGCAAAGTCCTATGATGGCGAATAATGTTCTTATCAACTGTGGTACGAATACATTGGCGACACTGGCGAAGTGTTTGTGGACGAGGAATTTTTTTCTATTCTGTAGAAGAACCTTTATATGCAAGGATCTGTGCCGATAGGTCCTATGGTATGGAAGTAATTTGAAATTTTGTATCTTTAAAGTTTATTAGCAACACTAGCAACTAAGCTCTAAATGGTGTCCGCAGTAGCTCTATGATGTCTCAGTATTTAAATGAAAAATTTGGTGCAGATACATTTAATGGTATTGAAACAACTTTAAATATTTATTTTTTGATTTAGTTGGCAGCACTGAGAACAGTGGCGGCTGCTACGCCCAATGTATAGTTGGGCGCTCATATGTTTACTAAGTTCAAGAGCGAGAGGTGCAATATTTTCCTTCATTAACGATATCGATATACTTGTTCCCTACATTTTTCTGAAGGCTGGCGCGTACCTAATTCAAGAATCATCTGACGTTAATGTCGCTGCGACACGAAACGGAGAACAAATCGACCTTTGCATTTCTTAGTCTAGCATACTTGTCAGCTTCCAATTATAGCTATTTTTACTGTCTCAGTACCTAAATACAAAACTTGGTGTCGATTCATCAAAAGATATAGATGCAAATTTGAAATGTTAAATTTTAGAATTTTTTTAGAACACTGACAACTGCTGTGCTTAGAGTAGTTCTATGACTTATTCTTGAGTCTAATTCACGTGCATGAAACACGTGGTGTACATCGATGAACACATGCAGGTTCATACTAGTGAAGACATGTGTACAAGTTGAATTTTGAAACATTACCAAGACTAACAATTGGAATATTTGGTACCCAAACACATACAGTATTGTTCTATTGTATCGGAAAATGCTTGGGCCAATTTGATGTGAATACATCAAAGTGTTTCGAAGTAATTAGAAAAAAAAATGAACTTTATTAATTGTTAGGCAACACTGAGAACTGGGCGATCTGGAATACCTCTACAGCCGGAATGCTTGACACCATAAAAACGAGAATTAAAAAAAATATATATTCTGTTCAATATGAATGACTGGGCGACTGGAGAAAGATTTTATGAAACTATTTTTAAGGTATAAATTAGTTGAAACAAAACATCATCACATCAAGTTTCACCAAACTTAAGAAAGTAAGAGAACTGGACCTATTTTTTGAAAGTCAAATAAGGACCCAATGCATCGTAATTGAACGTAGAATTTAAGAAGTTGGTGTTATTCACTGGGGAAATTTGTTCAGACAAGTTAACTGAAGCTGCATGTTACGAAAACTTGCCAGCTTCCCCCGTTCTTTCTTTAATTACTCTTAACGTAAGTCCTAGTCTTTGGATGAAAAATTTCCTTACATTATTTTTCAGTTCATCAAGAATTTAGTTTAGTTTATTAAAATATGTTCTGTTGAAACTGAATTCTTTTGCAGTTCATCTTCTTTAGAAAGGCTGAGAGATAACAAACCAAGATTGAACTGTTGACAATCATCAGATATACATCTTTAATTCATTGTGCGTTTTTTAAAAGGTTATGTTCCTTTCTTTACAAATTCAGTTATTAAATTTACAGACAAAATTATTTACAAGATTTCTTTGAATTTCCAATGATATTATATTTCATCAATAGTAATTTTTATTACTTCTATCACGCTACCAACAAGATCTCACTCATCACAATACGAGGCGTGTCCGGAAAGTAAATACCGTTTTGAATAAAACAATACGAAAACAGTTTGTTCCAAGTCAAATTTATTTTTACATGAAAGAGCACACCATAAAACTATTTTTCGACATAGTTGCCATCAATGTTCAAACACTTATCAGAGCGGGTGACCAACTTGTCCAAACCTTCCTCAAAGAAATTTCCCGCCAGTGTTCGGCAAGTATGCACCGGTTCGTTGGAACGCCACCACAGCGCGTGTCGGCGCTCCGCGCATGCGCGCTACTTGCAATGGTTCAGTGCCTCTCCACTGACGCCAGTACGGTTGGGTTCTCGCGAGTGTACTGTGCTCATTTACCATGATTAAACGAATTGCTGACCCCGCCGACTGTGAGATTCGTTCTGTTATCAAGTTTTTGAATGCAAGGAACCTTAAGCCGGCCGAAATTCATCGTCAAATTGTAGACTTACGGTGAAAATGCAATGAGTGATGGAATGGTGTGAAAGTGGGTTAGGTACTTCAATGAAGGGCGGGGAAATGTCCTTTTCGAACCACGAACTGGGCAACCTTCTGTTGTGAATGATGAGTTGGTGAGGCAAGTGGATGCAAAAATGCGTGAGAATAGACGGTGCACAATGACAGTGCTCTCAGATGAATCACCTCAAGTTTCGAGAACTGTTTTGCATCAGATTGTTACCGACCGCTTAGGTTATCGCAAACTGTGTTCCCGCTGGGTTCCGAAAATGCTCACAGACGTCCACAAAACCAAACGACTTGGCAGTGTTTTGACATTCCTTACCACTTACAGTACTGAAGGAGAGGACTTTTTAAACCACGTCGTTACTGGTGACGAAACGTGGGTTCGCCATGTCACCCCAGAATCGAAACAACAATCTATGGAATGGCGGCATACAGGATCTTCCACAACTCAGAAGTTCAAAGCGATAATGTCAGCACAAAATCTCATGTGCACGGTGTTTTGGGACAGGAAAGGGTTTTTTCTGGTTGATTTCTTACCCAGGGGTGAAACAATAAATGCGGAACGATACTGTGAGACGCTGCGAAAACTTCGGCTGCAATCCAGAACAAAAGGAGAAGAATGCTCAGTACAGGTGTTGTGTTACTCCATGACAATGCTCGTCCCCATACTGCTGATGCCATCCAAACCTTAATCCGACAGCTCGATTGGGAGCAGTTTTACGTGCCACCGTACAGCCCTGAATTGGCGCTGTTGGACTATCACTTGTTCCTGTACCTGAAGCTTGAGCTAGGCGGTAAGCGCTTTGACAGTGACGATGACGCAAAACACGCTGTGGAGTTATGGTTGTCTTCACTGGGACATTTCTTTGGGGAAGGTCTGGACAAGTTGGTCACCCGCTATGACAAGTGTTTGAACACTGGTGGCAACTATGTCGAAAAATAGTTTAAGGTGTGCTCTCTCATGTAAAAATAAATTTGGCTTGAAACAGTTTTCGAATTTTTGTTTCAAAACGGTACTTACTCTCCGGACACGCCTCGTATATTAAATTCTAACAGTTGAAAGGGCTGCATTAGAACTTAAATGGCATTGTTTTACATCTCAAATATTCCATTATGTATTGACTTGATATCTTTGAAATCTACTTTAATTTGCTTGTTGTGACTCGAGCTAGAAACGACACAAAGCAAACAGAGGCGTATGAGCTAAAAAACGTCTAGGTTACATTTCGCGTGTAATGAGAAAAAAAAATTGAAAAGAAGTTGAAACTTCTCCGCAGAGCGGAGTAATGTGGTCTAACGTAACATAGACGTTTGTTCCAGAAATCTGACATAATGTTTAAGCACGCGCTCACTCACGGAAAGTGCATGTAACATAGATTTTTGTTCCTAGATTTTTGTAGTACATTTCCCTCCAAAAATGTCTGAATACAGAGGTCATTTGATGCATAATATTCAAACCAAGTGCAAATACATATCAGAAACGCATCAAAGACTGTAGTTTCGTAAAAAACTACACTTACACAAATATTTCACATTGATGTTCGTTCCTCGCATACGTCTCAATTAACGTTAACAACTTTGAAAGTATATGTTGGTTAGTAAAGAATTTACGGATTCAGATGCAAATATGTACATTCTTAGATAGATAATTAGGAAACAGCATTTGAATAATTGAAGTAGATACGATACTTAGAGACTTCTAATTTGACACTTGATTTGAAATGGAAACTTACTTTCTTGGTTTTGCATCGTGATAAATAATTCGTTACTTTTAAGATTCATTTAAAGATGAGAGTCAAAATATAACAACTAGCACACTTATGTTGCTATTTTTGATGCATTTGATTCGAGTTAGTGTGGTGAAGGGCATGGATATGGAATTAAGAAATAGCGTACGAGAGATTTTTCATCTCCTTTTCTTCCTTTTTTACGTGACCAACACCTTAATTTGATGACAGTAAATTAACTGTTTCTCCTCAAGGTGAATACCACTGACCTCCGCACTGGTGAATGACTTGCGTTACTTCAGGTGAAGAAAATAAATTTAATAATGGTGTTTATAAAATGTGACTACAACCTCACTACAGATTCACAGTAACATATATCATTTCTTTTTAGTCTTTGAGCTTATGGTATACAGAAGTGCATTGTTATAAACTTAGAATTATGAGTAATTCACAGAAGTAGAATACATTAAGAAATAATCAACAGTGAATGGATTAAAACACTATAAGTATCGCAAAACGTTCCGCTATTGTTGCTGTCCTACACTTTTAATATAGGTACCTAGTACTTGTAGCACCTGTATATCTTCCTGAAAATATAATATCTAATCAAAGCGTATTACAGTGAAGACAAAATTTAAGTAAATATATTTTTAAATGAAAATAGCATATCTTCCCTGCTTATCCTTACCATTCGCTACTGATTCCACATTTTGAAATTTAACTTTTCAGCTACAAGAAGGATGAAATTTCGTCTAAAAAGCATTCTTTCATCCATAGAAATATTGAAAACAATTATCGGGATCATTTGTATATGAGCGAGGAATATTTGGTTGATATAGAGGTAAATATAGAGAATTGTAATGTACTTATTCTTTTACGTCATAAATTTCTTCTAATTGTTTGTGTTCCGCGAAGAATTCTGTAAAATGTGAAATGGAGTTACTCTAAGTTTAGTAAATACTAAGGATGGGTCCGTTCAAGATCGATACCCTATTAGCTGGCGATATGACGTCAAGATAGAACCAAAACGAGACAAGACAAGAACACAAACTGCGTAACCAAACTATTACATGAGGAATGTTTTGAGTTAACAAATCCGATATGTAAATAGGGTTTGTACAGACATCTTTTTCTGTTGAGCTGTGTGTTGTGGCCTTCAGTATAGAGTTTCCAACGTTGAGAAACTTAAAAACATATATTGCAGTAAATATTTCTTTGTTTCTATAGTTTTAGACACAATCAATTGTCCAATTTATAGAAGTACATAATATGGTAACAATGTAATAAAATGATGAAATCAGTACAGAAACTACAAAAAAATAACTCTATAATAAGTCAGACATAATTACAATAATTATTGAAAAGATAAAATGTGTACAAACTGAATAATAATAATAATAATAATAATACCAAATGTTCAAATAATTTCAATAACCTTTACAAATTTTTCAATAATATTTACAATTGTTTTGAAATGACTAATTCAAAGGGTCTCTGAAATGAATGGGCTTCTGCAGCATTATATTCGAATCATAGGGCTACCATAATACATCATATTGCCTAAAAAATATTGTATGCGTTTCCCAATCACTTGTATACTATACCAGCAGATTCACACATGTGTTCTGTAATCATGTAGTTACTGACTTCGTTCTCTTTCAGTTTCACGGAGATTGCAGTAAGACATGCTGCTATTGCATGTTTACACGAGTTATGAGTCCTGGTTTTAATGACTTGGAAGTGATACGATGCATAGGGACAGTAAGTAACGGATGGGAACAAGGTGTCGAGATTCCCCAGAGCTTCCTGCCACTTGAAATACTCGACGGCCACTGGGACAACGAAGCACTGTTATTTCACCTGAGTCCAGTAAGTCCAAAGCTCATTCAAGAGCCCTTACGAATACATCATGGAGCACTAGAAGCATTTCATCTGTAACTAAAGAAACACCGAAATAATTGTTTCTAGATATAATTTTGGCACCACCAACTGTAATCATATTTATACGAATCGGAGTAAAAACTTATCTGTAGTGAATGTCTAATATTTATTAGAGCTACAGCACAGAACTACGGGAACTCAATAGTAACGATCGGTCATGAGTGTTTTGTCGTTATTTAATAATTGTTTGGGTGCATAGATTGTCCTACTGTCCATCGTACCGCACTTTTGAAGATCTGTTGGTTTTATTTGGCTATTATTGGCAGCAACATCTCTCTGAAAGAATATTTTATTTGATTTATGCCAAAATAAAAACGTTCATTGCTCCAAATTCAATATGTTCAGCATTTTTTAAAAAAAAGTCCTGCGTTTCGTCCTTCATTTGACAATTTTCAGTTTGTAATCCTACCTTAGTACCAATCAGGAATCCGCGTCATTAACCACCGTAGGTCAGAGTAACTTCTTATGCTTCTTCGGTAGTGTCTCTGTCAACTCTGGACCCTATTCCCTCTAGCATCTCAACGTAGAAAGTCCTATTTTCGAAAGCTTGAACAAACACGATAACCTCCACGTACCCTTGGTCACTAATTTTATTAAATTTCCTAATACGTGTTTTTTTTAGGAAATGTGTATATATATATATATATATATATATATATATATATATATATATAAAGAGAAAAAATATTTTTTCCTGAAAGAACACACCAGGATTCGATCCCGGGTTCTCCATTATAGCTTTTCGGCATGCTATCAATACGCCACGTTGACAATTGGAAATAAACCACTTATCTGTCTTATTTATTGTTTAAGGACTAATGCGCCTGCGCGAGAATTACCTCGCCTTAATAGGGCTTTCTGTATTGAGACACAACTCTACTTCCTACAAGAAAGCATTTAAATCGTATTGGTTGGTACCTACAGGCAAACCAATAAGATTCTAGTGCTCTCTCAGCGCTTAGTGCTACCTTAGTCCGTTGAATGCGCCCGAAGTTTCGTTTTAAGTTTTATTCTCTAGTCAGTCCACTATCAGGCTGACGAGTGGACTTGTCGGGAGTAGAGTTGTGTCGCAATACAGACAGCCCTATTAAGGCGGGGCTTTTTTTTGTTGTTGTTTAGGTTAGGGTAGGTCAGATTCCGTTATGTCCCTTTACACCTCCAGTTACAAATCCAATTGTTTCTCATCAAGCTTATTAATTTGGTTCATTCAGAATCAAGTTCAAAATCAATGTTGAGAGAGATTTCTCATCCGTGTGAGTATCTATAGTCTATCCAAACATTTTTGGGGTATGGTTAGTGTTCTTCTCCTGGAAAATATTACTAAAGGGTGCTGAACGGTCACAAAATGTTGTTATATATTACGTGATGTAGAGAATAAAACATAGAATATGTGTACATTCAATTTAATGTCATGTTTCTTCCTAAATGGCTTTGAGTATAACCTGAAATATACACTAAAGAAAAGATATATTTAGATATATGTTGAGCAAATGAACCAGTTTTTATATATTTTTTTTTCTTTTATACTCTCGTGATTTGTATGAATTAGATTTAATTCTTTACAAGCTGATATGGCTTATTCCATAAACAAGCTGATATGGTTTATTCCATGAACAAGCTGATGTGGCTTATTTGATAACTGAAAAAAATATTCTATTGCCATTCCATCCAATAGTGCGAAGAATGTTAGTACAGAAGAGAGGATCACTATTGTAAATCCATCATGCGAACTACACACTTCGCGAACTTCCCCAAATAAATATTCTGTGCAAGTAATGGCCAAAGACATGAGGAAATACACGAAGTAGCAGGCATAGAGTATTATCCACGGAATAAGCAGACACTTATCTTCGTTCTGGGCAGCCACCGATAATAACACGGCCACCACTATATGCACAATGATGTGTAGAGTATCTAAATACCCGCCTAAACACCAGAAATTCTCTCGTATTCGTTCATTCAATAGGATACATTTCAAATAGAAAGCGAATCCAAGTATGTAGCAGCTTGACACAAAGAGTCCAATGTAGAAATTTAGTGCTCGCAAAGTCAGTCCACATGCTATCATTATCCTGGTAAATACAGAGACACGATGATAATTTTACTTGTCTTTAAGCTTCTAGCAATTTGAAGAACAGTCGGTTAGAAAATGGTTGTGAGGCGACAGGTTATTCTGCAAAACATTTTTGTTTGTTTTGTTTTTTTAATATTTACTGGTTAATCACCTGATGAATTCATTTTACAACTTACGGATGCCAATAAAGAGGCGTTACTAAGCAATGAAAACGTACTTTTTTCCATCAATTGTTATGTAAACTGAACAGCATATTTCTCTTGTACGATGGTAGATGATTGTATGGAAGAATATCATGTCCAGGAATTTCAGTTTGTGTAAAATAAGGTTGTAGGGAATAAGCAGAGTTTGACATGGTTTCTAACGATTTATAACAGCAAAAACATTTTAAAGTTGCGGATTTGTGCTAGACGATTTAGAGGGTTGACACTATCATTGGTGGAACTGGCATAATCCTTGATCATGTGTATGAGAATCTTCGCCAGGGCAAAGAGGATAGAGCCCAGTTTATGTAACTGGCCAGTAGAGTGAAGAATCTATCGTATAAAACCGTGGACCATCAGTAATTAATGTACATAACCTAGGAGCAAAATCCGTTGGGCCAACTGCGATAATTTGTAAAAACTGCTGTATAAATAGTTTGATGGGTGTGGCATTCTTAAGCCATCGGAGGTACAAGCACTTGAATCCATTTCCAACGGACTATACCCCAACTGAAATTTGCAGTTGGGCCAACCAATATTTAGACTGATGGGCCAACATATAAGGCGCATGATGTAGATATAGCCATCGTTACCAAATCACCAATTTTGGAGCATCCTTTAACGGAACCACTATTGTTTTTGTTTTGCGTATCCGTCCGTCTGTAAGAATAGACTCTTACTATTAGCCAATTAGATTCAGTGATTCTAGAGTCTTTGAAAAACTAGTTTACTACTGCTGTTGTTACCACTATATTATTATTATTATTATTATTATTATTAGCGTAATCTATTCAGGAAATCAACGTACACGTTTTCAAGATATGTAGAGATAATTAGAAAATCCAATACAACCGATCTGATCTCATTTACTCCACTCATATAAACTTCTTGAAAGAAACCAATAGCAGAAAGACTCTTCGTGACGAGCCATATATACGACGACCTACGAGAGGAATATTAATTGGGTTTCTGTTTCTGCTATTAATTTATCTCAAGAATTTTATACATATGGGAATTTCACCAGGCATCTGGATATCGCCACCAGGCACCAGGTCATCAAGGTGAGGAAAATGTCAGTTCTCGAAACGTCGGAATTATCACTTGACGTTTATTCTTGTTTATTAATATTAACACAGTTTGAACAATTGCAGTTTGAAGGATATCAGATTCTTCTGCGTATTTCGAGAAACGTGGTAGGGTAAGGTATTAAATGTTTAACGTTGTTATTGCCATGTTAAGAACCTGTTTTAAGTAGAGTTTGAGAATATTCTAAAAATTCCTAGCCGGTTACACTACCAAAATGTATTACATTTTTACCGCAATGAAAAACACACGCTTCACAACTTCCTGTGAAAGCTTAGACGGAATAGGGTTAAGGAAGTATTTCATTTTACTTTGTCCTTTAAGAACTTTACAAACATATCTGTTTAAATTAGAAATTCCTGTTTTTGAAGCACAATAACTTAATATAGCATGACATTTTAAACACTAAACGGCGAGAACTTTTTCATCACTGTCGCGTTTTTGATTTCGAGGAAATTTCTCCCAAACCTTTATAATGCTCATTTTCCACTGAAATGTGTTTTCCTTTCTTTAGCTTTATTCTGAAATTGTCAGTGTAGCTTTCGTACCTGATGTAGACTGTCCCAATTTCAAGGTGGAGCTATTAATCATGATTGATCACTGTTTGGTATAAACTTTCAACAGAGGTACTGCTTCCAAAAACACTTAACTTACTTTGTTTTGTTTAAGAGGTGATAAAGAGGGAAGGAAATCCATGCAATTGATGCTATTCAGTTTCGGCAAGCGTTTAACTTCCTTTCAATCTTTCTAACAATGAAAACGTGAATACGCGTAGTATGTTTCTTTGTAGAAAATTTCTGAAAGAAATAATATTTGAATATATCAATTTCAACATCAAGATATTATAGGACTGGTATGGACTGATATAATGATGTGCAAAACATCGCTGTCATTATTAGTTTTTCTCCTATCATCAGGTGCCGTTTGGTTTTCTTTAAACTTTTGTTTTCCTTGATTATTTTCGTAACAAGGTTTTTTGTTTTATTTTAATATATCTTCCCTTATTTCCTTTCTCAAAGTTTTATTTCAATTTTTTGTTTCTCAAGGTTTATTTCTCCGTTTTATTTCTTAATGCTCTTTTATCCTTCTTTCGTTTTGCTTTTTTTTATATCAAAAACAGTTTTTTTTAATGTTGCTCTTTTTCATTCCTGCTATTTCCTTTATTGTCTCTTATATTATTTCAGTGAGCGCTTATTTCTGCAATTGATATCTTCCAGATCTTCTATGTCTTTCAAGGCCCTGAATCTCTTATCTCAAAGTTTTGTCTGTCTTCCGCTAGATTAATTTTAAATTTGCTGGTTCCCTCTAATAAACTTCTTCATCTCTAGTTCTACCTTTAGTTTCAACCCAGTTGGGCCTTGAAAGTCCATTCCACTGATGCTTCTTTTTGAAAAAATATATATTAGAAATGAACAGTCTGTTGGCTTTTGAAAAGTCAACTAGCCTTTCTGCTGTTTCCTTTTGCCAAATTGAAATTTTCCCACTTTCGTGTCACTGCTCCGCATAGTTCCTACTTTGCGTGGAAGACTTCCATTATAATTTTATAAAGCATTTTGTTATACTCGTAATAGATAGTCTTATGTATCTACGTATAAATCTTCAACTTACTTCTCCGGATGTGACGTTGTTGGTGTCAAATTTCTCTACCTCTGTAATTTCTATTCTATATCTCTTGCTTTGTGATTACTACTATTGCGATTCTATCTGAAATTCCTTCGATTTCTGTGATCCGTGTCTTCACGTTTTAAGCTTGAACACCAAATGTTGTGGAGACTAAAGGCTAATTCACACATGCTATGCCGTGCCCATGCCATGCCCCAACAGTCCTGTCTTGGAAAGAAACCATTCCTGATCGCAATAACAACCTCTTCCGCCTTGCAACTGGTGTAGAAACAGCCTGGCATGAGTCGCGACCATGACATGGACGGAACATGGCAGGTGACCTGCATGGACACTGCACCGTATGTGTGAATTAGCCTTAATAGAACGGGCCTGCCCGTCGACAACTTTCAACTTAGGAACTATTAGGCCATGAAAGTGGTTGAGGTGTCTTAGGAAAGGTCTCGCCGCAAGTTTTCCAATGTAACGCTGATCATCCAAATAGGATTATGGCTACTGAAGCCTAGCGGTAGCTTATATGCATAGTCCTCGGACTGGGCTCCTCCTAATTTGTTAATATTTTAAATGTTATTTGTATTCGCAAAATGGTAGTAACTTGAGTATTACTAGATTCCAAATCACTAAATTTCTGCACAATTATTACAAAAAATCTGTACTTTCGAAAATTCAAGGGAGAATCATTAGCAAAGACAATACCTCCTCTACTGGGAAATTCCTTTCTAAGCTACTGACTACCCCTCACTCAACCCTTGATTCGTTGCAATTAATTACATGTTAAGAGTATTTCACAGGATGCGGGTTAGATAAAGCGTTACTACAGGGTGTTTATGAACTGCACCGATAAACTTTTGAAGGTGAATCCTGGCATCAAAATAAGACGAAAGTTCCTGTGACAAATTTTGGAAATATGTATAATTTCGGAGCTACAGGCTGCCGAAAGCGTGGGAAAATGAACTTTAGAGCTTCATATTCTTAACACCACGAACAGTTGAGTTGGTGCGGTATGGTATCCTTTAAACCTACACTATTTAAAAATGCATATTACAAAATTCCGCAATAGGTGTGCAAGGGAATACCCAAATGAAGTAGGGGATTCCGGTACATTTATGAAGTAGAGGTAGTTCGAAATGAGCATGAACTAAACGACTTCCCGAGTGAGTAAAGATGGCATATGTCATCCCCAGCATCAAATCGGACAATAATATTCAATCTATTTGATAAAAAATAAATAAAAATGTCGATTAAATTATGGAATTCTTACTTCTGCTTGTTATACTATCGCACATATTAATTATTAGAATATCTTTCGGTATATGGAATCTATTTGGCGCAAACGAATTATTGTTTTCGGGTGGAAAGCCGTTCCATTCATGCTCATTTCGAACCATCTTTACTTCAGAAAATTTCTGGTAATTCCCTAATCCCTTTAGGCAATCTGTCTATTGCGCGTCCATTACATAATTTTGAACTATTCATTGTTGGATAGTGCATATTTTAAGTTTTTGACGCTACCATGCCGCATCAGTTCCACTGTTCGTAGTGCTAGGAATATAAAGCTCTGAAACTCATTTTCCTACGTTTTCGGCAGCTTGTAGCTCCAAGGGTATGCATAATTTCAAAATTTGTCAGAGGAACTGTCTTCTTATTTTGATGTCAGGAAACGCATCCAGAAGTTTGACGATGTAGTTCATAAACACCCTGTATAGTCCTAATATCGAGTGTTTGCATTCGGGTTGGTGGGGTGAAGGAGCAGGAAGTTAAATAAAGGAGGTTGCCATTTTCACTCCCTCATTCTAACTTCTGAGTGTTAATGAGTGAAGCAAAGAGCAGCGACTCCGCGACAGTAACAGCAGAGAAAAAGAGCATCCTTAACCCTCCTTCATTAAGACAACGCTTTTTTCTCCCTGCTTACTGACTTTCCAAGCAAACGATATGTTTTGTACGCAGCCAGCTCAAGAAATTAAATTTTGCGCCAGTGGATATGACGTATATAACTAAAACGTGACAACGTATCCACGCGAACGGCTCTTGTTTCCTAGGAGTGCAACTGCGTACTGTGTAGGTTATTCCAATTACTAATTACTTGTCCATTTGATTTTTATTTCTTGCTTTTTTTAAAAAAAAATAACAGAGTATTTCTGGATCATTCAATCAACTACGAATACTAATGCCATATTTTATTATCTCCCTCACAAATAAATTTATGGCAAAACTGACTTCACAAATGTATTTCTGATGAAATTCTAGCCTAGGTTGATATGTCACATGACCCCCTTCCCATTCAAAAAATCGAGCAAGATTCAAGATGGCCGACTACAAGATGACGGCCATACGAAACATATTCTGTAGAAGATAGCGCATTCACCTCATATCCATTAATGAGTATTTGTTTTCCATTATTTCAAACATTGTATAAATAAATGTGTGTTTTTCTACTAAAATCGCATTATAAATGCTTATTCTTATGAACCAAACTTCTAGCCACTGCGTCCGTCTTTATGGACGAAAGCACTTTTAATCATGGTTTTTGGTTCTTTTATTATACAATTTGATTCTAAATTGTCTGGCAATCCCCTCCTAGCCCAAATAGTGCTTTCAAATATTTTCCGGAATTTTTTTGAATTTTTTTGAAAATTTTGAGTTTTTGAAAATACTTTAAAAAATTCGGCATTTCTTGGATTTTTGAAAAGTTAAACATTTTTCAGTTTTTGAAAACGTTTCCGAAAATCCGGCATTTTTGGATTTATTTTAAAAATTTGAGTTTTTGAATTTTTTTTCGAAAATTCATAGCAGATGGTCCTGCGACCCGTTAGGTTATTTCAATAAGTATTTTTCATAATATTTTCTAAGTTTACTACATGAGGCATCTTCCCTGACTTAAACACAGTACTATTCCAAGGTTTCTTCTCAGTCACACCAGGTAAGTGTCGGGTGATCACTTCAATATATACCCTGGACGACACCTTCCAACATCCTTTCTCCTCCCCTATTCCGACCTGAACCTTAGATGCATAAAGGCAAAAAATAAAATTCAAATTCAAAAAATGAAGATAGCAAGATTAAGTTTTCAGACTAAATATTACATTTATAATATTTCACTTTTCTCCGGCAAAATTTTACTTTTGTAGATTTTCAAACAGCTAAGTCCTAACTTTATATATTGTTCCTGGTTGATCATTTCAAGACAATCTGAATAAAACAAAAATAATCACGTGTCTAGTGTAAATAGGAACCGAGATATGGCTTTTTTTCGTATTCTAAAACAACGAGAAAGTTGCACTTTGTGACTATAACAATGGATTGTCATTCCGTTTTTGAATTGCAATAACTTTGGAAACGCTGTGATTGCAGTAAATAACTTTATGATTACAATAAAATGTACAGATTTAAGATCAACACAAAAACTTCTATAACACTGTCACATTTCATCAAAATCGGAGATACTGGATTACCTTTCATCAAACTTTTGGTTGAATTGACGTGGAATGACCCACATGTATAAAAAATATATGTTATGATTACATATCATGTTCACCAACATGAATAATAGCAGCTACGTGGCAACGTCAGAACTGCAACAAACATTTATACCATAGTGAATTATGACGATGGTAGTGGTATATTATAGTACATCAAAGTAAACGTCACTGTTAATTACTGGTGTATTTTCATCTACGTGCTCTAACGTAACTTACCAAAAAATATAAAGGTAATATGGAAGAGTTTTGCGACGTAAATCCGACTCTGGGGTCAAATTTAACTCCAGAACCAAAACCTTACAGAAACATTGAAATATCTTAAAAACAAAAAGAATACAATTGTTGAAGTATCATAACACATAATCCAGATAATTTAATAATTAGCGAAGTTACCAGAAAAAATGTGAATGTTTTAAATACTATAAGAGATTACAATTTTCTGTGGTCAAATTTGATCCGACGATCTAGACAGAAGGTTATTTTACGTTTAAAATTCCCAGGTATACATAAAATATTCCGAGAACATCCCTCAATTCAAAGCATCTTACATATTCTCAGCAAGGAATCTGATCAACATGATATGCGCTCAATGCGGATATTTAGATGCTCAAAGAATGTTCTGTGAGCATACCAAATAGGCTATTATGGAGATATATGTAGCATTTCTTACCATGTGGTGCAAGAAATGTGGTAAGAAAGTCGACCACAGCCTCTCTTGAAAATACAATCCCTATATTAGCCTGGTGAAACTCAGAGAAACGCTGGGTGAAGTTTAGTCCTGATGGCTTAACGCTTGGGATGAAGTCCATGTTTGAATTGTGTTCTACGATTAACATAGATGATATAATTGAAAACTAATAAGGACACATAAGAATAGAACACTCTATCTTGCATTTTCAAATACACATAAAGATAATTAATTCTAAGTGCATTTAAATGTAAATTTTAATGTGAATTTATTCACCTTGTTCTCTTAAAAATTGTATATTCATGACCTTTTACCAACTACACTTTCTACTAGAAATACTAACAGCGATATCACTAAACCAATAACAACTAGATAAAACGCTCCTTGCAGATGATATAAAGAAAATGTTATCACATCAACACCTATGTTCAAAAAACCATTTGAGTTTGAAAGTGTGTATCCAAACTCATTAAACAAATCACTAATCCACTTAATTTTTAATCCTGATTCTGTGAATATTTCTAGAAACGTATTCATGATTGGAGTCAGCATGGAGTTCTTCTGCAGAACAATAGGAGTGTACATCTGAATAAAACATTCTTTCATGGGATAAATCTCATCGATAATAACTTTCTGAAAAATATCCGTGCCAATTACGTGGCCTGTGTTCAGTTTATCCATTGTAAAACCACCTGCATTACTTAATAGCATGTTCTCAACCTGATTCATATCAACAACACTTTGATAACGAGAACAAAGACTATGGGCATAACTTCCAGTCCATGAACATATCATATTTTGTATGTAGTGATCCCTATCTGTCCAGACCAATCCACTTTTCAAGAAGTCGTCAATAGTATCAATGGCAGCTGAGTAGGTAGGTACTGTCAGAAATGATACAAGGTTACATGTATAGCTTGTCGAAATCAGAATCACAAACACTACAAACCAAGACAGAAGATGTTGGAGTGGTGGAATAGTGTTGACGTAGTTTGGAACATCTTGATACAATATGATACCCACTACATTTAACAATGAGACTTGAAAGAATTGTAGTGGAAGTTTGTTAGCATTACGAGAAGGATTTAGAACAACAACCATTCTAGATACACAACGCACAACAATACTAAATGTCATCACTGTCAACAATAAGCATATCCATAACGATGGTTCGAACGGGAGAAGAAGTGAAAGATACTGAGGAAGAGGTTCAGGAGATTTCGTAACTAAAGTCATACACACAACTTCGTAAGGAATAGTGTAATCAACATGCAATGCATAAAAAGGATCAAAATAATGTCCTGCGGTTCCTACGTGGACGTCACCAGCAAGTACATATTTCAAAACACCTGTTGCTGTCAAGTTCGGATATATGTTCCCCCATTCTCCTGGCAGTATTTTGAACTCTAGTGAAAAGTTCTTCGAATTTGCTATTTCCTGTAGCATTTTAATCTCAATACCATCCATTTTCTCTATCACATTTGACTCGGTTTCTTCAACATATGCGAATGGGAAGTAAGAAATTGTCCCTACTCTGATGATCTTACCATTGAAATCGTCTTCGTACAATTCACTATTCAGTTGTTGATCTCCTTGAACAATATAATTGGGAGAACGAAGATCATATTCAGAGATAATATCCAGATTCAACAATTTCAGCATTGTTGGTGTTTTGTTTATAAACACAGACACGTGATACCGAATTACTTGCATGACATGGTGAAGGTAAAACGCAAGAACTCGCCAAAATATGTCAAAGTAATGGTTTCCTGTTCACCTAGTTTGCAACATCGTGTATTACTAACATAGCAACTATGTATTACAAGAATTGTATTTCTCCTATGAAAAGGCTAATGAAGTATACAACATCAACAGCTTCGTCATTTTCTGGAATGATAAGAAAATAAGGCGGGTGATTAATATTTATCTGTTCTATCATATATTTTTACATATAACATGTTTAAACTTTGTCGAGTATGCCACTTAATATAATATAGAATGTTTATGTATTACACCAAGAAACTTTGTTGGGTGATTCTTCACATCAAAACAAGGGGAAATGTCCTGTGACAAATTTCCAAAATCTTCATAATTCGTGGTGTTTTCCCAACGCTCTCGGCACCCTGTAGTTCTGAAACTTTGCATACTTGTAAAATGTGTCAGAGGAACGTTCATCTTGTCTTGATGTTGTGGAATCACATCCCGAAATTTGTTGGTGTCAGTCGGATAAAATAATACACAATTCTATGGGACACTAAAGTCTTGCGTCAGATCCTGCAAGTCACCATGGTAACCCGCCATGAAACAAACGGGTGTTTAGCAGTAGGTTTGTAGTGTTCGATATTCAACAACTCGTCATGGTTTTGTGCTTTGTGCTAGATTGTCTTCATTACAATGAAGAATACACATGTAGCTCTCTTTCTGTTTCCAAAGGACTGAAATTAAAGAAGGAAGTGGAAGGAGTAAATTACGTAAGTAAACAAATTTCTGGCAATACCATTGGACACTATTTTGAATACGTTGATATGATTATGAGGATAATTCATCGTTGATTACTGAGTTCTTGATTTTAAAATGGTGATAATTATATCTAAGAAGCTTAAACAGAAGTTGCTAATTCGGTTATAGTTAAAGAAACACACTCAAAAATATAAATACTGATGCTGAAACGAAACCCTTGTACCCTATGTACAGCTGTGCAAATTGATATCGTAGGTAAAGTATACAAGGTATAGCATAAATCAAGATTTCGAAAGTTAGTAATACCTTTGTTTGTGTTGCATAAAAACAAATTACCGGAAGAAAAATTAGATACTCACCTCAACTTATTATCTTTACTGTTCTTTTGTCCTTTCTTGCACTTTCCCTCGTATGTGCATCAAATCTCGGTCATGTGTAAGCAAACGTACATGTTTGGACTCCACAGCATTTTTTTATTATTTCAATCAGTTTCCGCTCGTCACCGAAATAATCAACAGTTTGAACAATATTAAGAGCCATTACTTGCACAACTGATTTTCTACCTGTCTGCTATCAAATTTACTGTTTGTTTAGACTTGGCCTCCACCGTTGCTATCGTAACCAACCGGATATGGCGTCAAGACTTTAGTTCTCCATTGCAGGTGCTTAGCCAAGGAGGGAGGCTTGGAGTGCACATCCCCCTAAAATTTCCCTATCTCCCTACCAATAAATACAAATAATATAATCCTTATAATCTAGTTCACAAAATACTTATACAAACATTTTTTGCTGTCTGTACTTTTGTTATGACTCAATGTTATGTTAATAGCGCTTGCTTTTTCCCTTTACATTCCAGAAATCAAGTTCTCAGTCGTATTGGGGTCTGTAACGAGTTGCTTGTCGATATAGAACTGAATAAATTATGAAGTATACAATACAAGCACACTACTATTGATAATTATCAATATTGATTGTTACTTACTTCAATCGCGTTGACAGTTTATAGTTATCATCAAATCTCTAGTTCATTACAAAAGCGAAACACGACAATACACTGTTCTTTCAAAACTAACATAGTATTATTAACTTCTGAATATCACGACACGCAGAACTCTGATGTTTCATTATCTGTATCTAGAAAAAGAGAAGTTTAAAAGAAAACCTTTCGGTAGACCTACAGGTTAAGGTAGATCTCGAAGTTCTTTTATTTTCAAAAAATCAAATTTCGCCTTATATGAGCGCTATCGAGAAACTATTTATTGGTTTTCTGATAATTCATCAAGAGCTGTTCAACGATACCCCACAAGACGTACATATATATACTCGCTTTGTTTCGCTGGGAGCGCTGCCCCCAGCTCCCCGTAGTGGGCTCGCCCCCAACTTCACTGCTTTTGAGAGGATGCGCCTCCTTTTAACCAAAGTCTCCCTGCAGCAGTACACCATTATGGTGTCCATCAGTACCCTCCCACGGGGGGCTGCGCCCCCAAAGGTGAAGTTTGCCCCATTTATTGTAACCTACTCTTGGTCATACACCTTCAAAGAAAATTTCGTTTCTCTATCTTCAATGATTTGAAAATTGGGCTTTTGGGGTGGTCATTTTGGATCCAAGTTGACGACTTTTTGAAAGTTTTCTTATATTGTCGTGACCTACTTGTGATGGTACACCTTCTAGTAAAATTTCATTTATTCAGCTCAAACGATGTGCAAAATGGGATTTTGGGCGGTCATTTTGGATCCAAGATGGCGACTATTCCCAAATGTTGTAATATTTCCCTAAACTACTCGTCATAATGCACCTTTATGCCAAATTTCGTTTCTCCAGTTCAAACGGTTTGGAAAATGTCTTTTTAGGTCCGTCATTTTGGATCCAAAATGGAGTCTTTGGATACATCATGTAATATTTAGTAACATACAAGTGATCACCGTGTTACCAAATTTGATATTTCTAGCTGCAGCCGTTTAGTCTGTGTATTCTATACAACAATGGGTTCGGCGGCCACTTTGGATCCAAGATGGCGACTTTTTCAACATTTCGTAATATGTTCTTGAACTACTGGTGACAATACACCTTTGTGCCAAATTTCGTATCTCTAGCTCAAACGATATGGAAAATAGATTTCTTGCTTCCGCCATTTTGGATCCAAGGTCGCGTCCTTGAATTCATTAGGTAACATTTTCGTAATCAAACAGTGATGTTTTATCTTTATGCCAAATTTGATTTCAATAGCCCCAGCGGTTTATTGTCTCATCGCGATATAAGAAAATCATTGTCTGCAACATGTAACATATGAGGAAAAAAAGAATAATTTGGTTTGGGAATGAGAAATTTTCAAGAAACATTTTGAATTGGGTATTCAACGAATAAATTAATTAAGATTAATGATGGGTGAATGGGATGGAACTTGATTGGAACCATTCCACTAACACATGTTCTGTCAGTAAATGTTTGCTAAAGAACACAGTAAAAAAATCCACAGAGCAGTTTTGAGTGACAGTCCGTACGTAAAGAGCTTCAGAATAATAAATATGAAAAGCTGAACGTTACAAAATAATTGCACCTCGCTGAAAACTTCGTTTAGAAATAAATTTGGCATTCATTATGCAATTTTTAACCATGTTAGATTTTTCAATTGTAAATAAAAATTACTTTCATTTTTGATACATCCTAACACATAATTGCTTATGCGTATTGTAGATGTTGGTTCACTTTCGAAACTTACAAAGCATCTTTTGTTAAGGCAGGTCACAATAAAAGCTTTCCAATAAGACCTCATGTATTACCCTATGATAATTAGGAAGGTGACTATCCTCCAAAGACTAGGTCTTCCACTTATCTTCCACTACGTAATATAGAATATTCCGTAAACATTATCGGGTATCTATTTTCCATTACCTTCTAATGTAATTATCTTTGGGATTACTGAATATGTTTGCCAGGACGATCTAGTGTACTCGTTGACTAATTCCTGTCGGCGTATGATAACTTCCAGTGTTGCCACCTTCCAACGATTTATTTTCAAAAATCATGTTTCTTTTTCCAAAAATTTCCAGCATTTTTCGTCCATGTCTTCTACAGATTGAACGCGATGGGCACAAATATTACATCTTTGGGATCTACGTTCCATAATATTTGGAATAACGTATTACTTATGACTCTATAATAATTACGATAGTAACCAGAGCCATGAATGTGAACCTCTATAATTATCATGAGTTCCCGGGCAGGCACCTAAGGGTTAAGTTTTTTTTTTCGGGATGTAAGATACTTAATTTTCAGCTATGCTTTACCTTTATTTTATTTATTTATTTTTTTTTTTTACAAAAAGAGGGTAACTCTAAAGCAATGAATTAAAAATGTATGTTACTTTTACTGTTTAAAAGTGCAGATTTTACTCTTAAATTTATATATGTTACTTTGGTTGAAAAAGAAATGATGACCTTACAATGTGAATTATATTATTCAAAGTGTGAGAAAAAAAAACTTGATAAATATACGTGCCGTGTCAAAATCACCATCATATGTATCAGGTTTACTTTCAGTAATTCTCCCCAATCGAGAGTGTCAATCCTGTCTCGAGCACCTGTGACTAAAATATAATTATCAGGTGCTTGACTGAATCTCTTATCTTGTTTTGATTTTGAACGATTACACTGAGATTTCACCTGCGCTTATCTTGGATTAAGAATAAATATGATTTGTTATTTCTTATCTAGAGGTAAGATTTGATTGGAAGAAATATTGTTCCAAGATAAATATATTTTAATGATTGTAATGCTAGGTGCGCAATATCGACTTTAGTTGTTTTTTTTTAATTGAGAAAATAAAACACATACTTTTATGTTAGAGCACGCGCACTGCCAATTTGAAAATCACCGTGATAAAAAAAATGAAACATGCTCCATTTCATGTGATATTTTATCTCTAATTATTTTAAACACCAGTGTGCGCGTAGCCTAAGGTGAACTAACCAATCAGAAAATATTTAGTGCATTTATTTTTCATCCAAGTCGAATTAATTAAAGTGGGAGGAACGACACTAATCAAGGAACTATCTAAATTGATAAGTGCAAATGAATTAAATTAACGTTGCAAGATTTGAGGACACCACGAATCATTGTGAACTAAAGAAATGAATGTAAAAAATGGCGATAAATCAGACTGTAATGATTCCCACGAAGCCTCTTTACTTCCAACGAAGTGTTGAATAACATTCTGATAACATACCTGAGCATATACCTGGATGAAATAATTGAAGTTCACCAGCGTGCGAATTAGGTTAGGTTATCTTTCCCGAGGGGAATAAAGCAATTGATATTGTTTACTTGTAACTTAATTGACTGGAATATTATTGACAAAACTTTCGATGAGATTATGATAGTTTGGAGGTCTTAAAATTCAACTTGTCCTACCAGAATATGATAGTACAAGTTTCCGTGCTCAGCTTCACGCTATCCCATGCAGATGGAAAAATGGGAATTCTTCCGAGATTCGGAACGGTATGCAATATTACCTTGTTAGAGATTGTAAACTGTTTCCGTTTCCTCTACAATGGATAATTACTTAGTCATAGTGCTTAATCCCTTTGGTAAAATATTGGCAACACTTTCGATATTCTTGGGATGTACTGGAATTTGAACGTAATAAACAACCTTAACGGTACTCTTCCCTCTGTCCAATATATGCCACATTAACGCTTAATATAAAACACAGGGCAATTTTGAATGACGTAAAAGAGCCGTAATATCTCTATGAAAGCTTTGTGTGGCTTCACTGAATATGCTAGGCAGATTTTGAAGGGTTTTCTTCTTTGCAAGGCAAGACTCTGGCTTCTCACTCCGAATAATGCATTATCATGAATATATTACACCTTCCTGTCATGTCTATTCTCGCTAGCGAAACGCTATTTTCAGTACTGTTGAGAAGTGCAGAAGAACATATGGATGAGTCTATTCTAGACTTTCACTGCTTTTAGAGACTGAGAGGTGCAAATGAATATCATAAATTTATTATCAGGGTTCCTACAGGTTTTGTTCTCCAGAGACCAGAATACCTTGACTTTTCCATGACAACCCTTATTAATTTCGCAAGCCGTAGCCTACAAGCCAAGTGCTATTTTTGATATGGCTATTGGTTTCTTTTGGTTTTCATTTCTCTAACATTTAGAGAAAAGTATCAAAAATTTTTCAACTTCTTTTTTGAATGCTCATTAAATCTATTGTTTGAGAATTCTCATAACAAGTATGTGAGTATTGAATTAACTTTTACAAACGCTAAAGTACAAATGTTGTGACTCGACAATAATTTCTTTCATACAACACGAGAAGTAATGTATTTTCTAAAATAAGACAAACGTGGCTTAAAAAAAAAAAAAATGGATCCAAATTTCACCCACTGCCTGCTATCACATAAATAGCAACAACGACTGAAACATTAAGCAAAAGCAAAAAGCAAGAAATTTGCTTACAACATAAAGTGGAATACGGTGAGCAATTATACTTGTAAATATGAATAAAAAAATACGAGTGTCAGTTTTCTAAACTAAAGGAAATGGTTGTAAATAGAAAAAAAAAAGTCCAAAACACGAATTCTGAAGATGTAGATTTTATCTATAAACCGCTCTGTAGCTATTGTAGACAAAGATCACAGGGGAAAAGTGGATATTTTGCTTCTTTACCAACACAGTTTTCATGGAACCACATGTGACATTTTCTACATGCAACCCATTTTTCGTTCTTGTTTCCTCGGAAGTACAGTCCTTCATTAATAGGACACACTGTGTATTAATAAGTGATCAATTTGGTGCTTGTTGATGTATAACTACAGTGATCATCTCCTTTGCCATCTCTGTTTGATACATAAAGCCTTTCAGCTTTTCTTCTACGAAGTTCCTTATTTATCTGTTTTCAAAATTTCTCTCGCACTGTTAGATGTGACAATATAATTGTCAAATAGCAAATCTATTGCGCAGGTTTTGCTGGATTGCAGTTTGATCTCTCCTCTTCTAAACTAATTGACCCTTTTTTTTTACGTTTTACAATACATAGTGCTAAATTTGGGGATTGGAAATTTGGACCCATTAGGTGGGTGAAATTAGAACTCTTTTGATAATATAAAATGTGATATTCCCCACACCAGGGTAAGGCCTTTTCCCGCCAAACTTATCAATGTATATTGTAGCTCAATTATCGTTCACCAAGCATGCTAAAAGTTACTACTATAAAGCTTACAGTTGCTGAAACTCATAGACAACATGGAAACCACGACAAAACTCCAACAAAGAGAAACACTACAAACGACCACGAGACAAACCACATCCTTTAAATCTCCAGACATTGCTGTTTTCGCGTTACTTCGGACGTGACGGTCGACTCCAACAATTTCAAATTCATACAAACTAAGAAACTTGTGTGGGTGAAATTAGGCTGCTAGGCGAAATTTGGTTACTTTCGTCTATTGTGTGGTCAACTTTTACTGTGCTCAGTGATTTTGTCATGTAACTTTCCGGAAGTACTAGTTGTAACAGCAATAATAAAAGATTTGTCTACACACAATATTTTTTCTTTAGTCATCTTTGGATAACTAGAGCACACAATCTTACCAGTTTCATTGTACGTTCGTAAAAAGAAAACTATAACCTGTTAGATGGGGAAAATACCATACCCCGTGGGACAGTGAATTCTAGTTAACAGTCAGGGATAAATACATTACAGAGGAGGATTATCCCCCCCTATCCCAAGCCGTAATTCGGACCTTGGAGATCACCAATGTTGATTTAGAAAAAATATATCTAAATTGAACCAGATTTTTGCCTTAAGGCAGATATTAGAAAAGAAATGAGATTGCATTGTGACGGCTCACCAGTTGTTCATAGATTTTAAGAAAGTATATGATACTATAAAACGAAAAAATTATACAATATGCTGTTACGGTTTGAAATTTCGAAAAAAAAAACTTCTTCAGCTAGTACGTGTGTGTGTCTGCTGTCAAATTTCCAACTCAAGCTAATCCTCATTTCGACAAATTCAAGAACTCACCAATCATCACCATCAAGGCAGAAGTGAGTATATTTTGCAATTTTCCGCCAATGCACAAAAAGGTGACAGATTAAAGATATGTGGAACGTAACATCTGTCCTTTATGAATAACTCTTAAGAAATATTAGTAAAATTCAGAAAGCAATATATACATAATCTGCTAATTTCCAAAAACTTATTTCGTTTCGAGAAACTTCTCATGTAAAATTTAGTGAATGTGACTTACGCCCTTCTGTCCTGAACGCGAAGAATTTACCTTCTCCTTTGTTAGAACTCTTTAATTTGATTTCTATTTAAGACCTTTAGGCAACTTTGGCTCAAGTCAAATGAATGATAATGAGTGAATTAGAAAGTGGGTGAAAAAGGAAGAGCCCCGAGAAACCCCATCTTGTTTGTCCCCACTGTGTTTGTCAGCCAAAAGCCCTTCTCTGGTAATTAATGGCTGTATTTTCATCTGCCTGCAATAAATCTACTCTAAATTAATTTAAAACTGAAATTGCACTATAAAAATATACAAGACTTGGACCAAGATTGTGACACAAATCCAACTTTGGGGTAATAAAATTTCACCCTAGAACAAAACGCACAGAAAAATATTGAAATATTTTTCTACCAACAAAGAAAGGTGTTAAAATATCTTTACATGTAATCAAGATAACTTTTATGGTAGATAAATATACCGGGGGCAAATTTAGCGAAGTTGTTCGAAACGCTACAAGAGGTCAAAACTTCCTGGTCAATTTAGTGTAACCAGGCCGTCGACCCGATACAGTTTTTAGACGCAAGGAGCACCCTGTTTCTTTGTGTTACCGGTACTAAATTTATTTATTTTTCAACACTTGTTTTACTTAAAATCTACGAAAACATTAAAGAGTAAACCGTTCTGGTACCGGACACTACAGAGACATTTATTGTCATGTTAGTGTCTAGTGTAATGTTCTAATGAAAATAATTAAATTTATTTAATGGCTATGGCTTTGCTGTCAAATATGATTGATGGTAACTTTTGTACTAAGATCGTAAGCGTCCCGGTACTATTTTCCCGCCAACTACACCACTGTGCCTGGGACTCCTTGGTCGGGATAGAGAGATAAACGAACATTTTAAGTTTAAAACTAAGAATATTCCACAAGAACAAACAGATTACAAATATTTGTTGAATATTCACAGAATATTCAGTAAATTTTCTCATCGGGGACATTCAAATAATCATATGTGCATATACCAACTCGGATATCCCATAATCGGACGGGAATATTAACAGCATTTCTCTAGAAAATGCCTGTGCTGCATGTGGGAAGAAAGTCGACCATGGCCTCGTTCAAAGGACCATCTCAACATTAACCTGGTAAAACTGAAAAAAAAAAAAACATTAGAAAAACCTCAGACCTGATCACCGGCTACTAGGCGCGCACCCAAGGCCTTCTGAATTCAAAGTCAACACTCTTCCAATTAAGTGATGGCTGTTTAGTGATGATCAGGACGATGACGATAAAATAAAATCTTACCTTACAAAATATTTTTTAGAAAATAACAAAATTCACACACTAGAAAGCAATCAGATTCAGACGCTAATAATAAAGTTGTTTAATAAATTACAGGAAATTAATAATTAAATATTATCCTTGTCTTCTAGACTATGATAGGGAAAATTTAAGAATGATTTAGACGGCTTCTCAAAAGGAAGGAGGAAATATTTCCTGTATGTTTGTTTGCCTTATTTACATCAAGAAAATAACGGAAAACAAACAGACCCACAAATGTTTCCTGTTGCAAATTGTCCTTCCGGCACGTGGAACCACACATACATACGCAAACACGTACACACTCAATATATTGGTATGAATTGATATGCAGAAATTTTCGTTAAAAAGCGTTTCTGCAACCTTGATTGTCGCACACGTGTCTTCGACATCGCTCTGACCGATTGTATACACCCAACACGATAGTGGTAAGTGTTCTACATCTGTTGAAATTTGACTGCTTGCAATATATTGCAGAGAGACTCAGTAAGTGACCTTGCATGTACGTATAAGTCTATTCAGACTTCTAGGTACTACACATTTACGGATAAAATGTAAAAGAAACTGTCAATCAGGTAAATATCATCAGTAGCGTCTGCCAAATGGGACAGGTCCTTCAGGGCAAGTTAGACCCACTTATCTTGATGCAGCGCTTTCCTCTTTCCCTTAGATACGACTTATCTTTCCATACGGTTTATACACCGACCGCGGAATTAATAAAAATCACGTTCTTGGTCGTGGTTACTGTACAAATAACCATAGGGCCTCTAATTTCCTTGAAAGCAGAGTTTCCGCCAGGATTTTCAGTTTGGGGACGTGTGAAGTCAAAATTTGGAGGGTTGTAAGTGGAGTTTTGCACGGTTTCTATTGATTTTTCACATGCCTTCACACGCACCACCCTTTCTACCGTCCTTTCCATAGTTTTTTTTTTTTTAGCCAAACACAACTCCTAAAATTGTCCTCAACCACTACAAAATATCTTATAAACTTAAATCAGTTCTCATGTCTATTGCTCGTGCCCTCAATCGCTAAACATGAACATATAAACGCTACATTAGTTCACACGGTTGCTCGTTATGAGTTTAACTTTTAAAATTAGAATGTAGTGAATCAAACACTTGAACTTATCTTTCTTATAACAGGTCATGTTATAAAAAATAATAATTAATAAGTAGATCACTCGAAGCATGTTTAAATTCTATTATAATACAACATAAAACAGTAGGGAAAGCTTAGAACTTTAGAGCACTTAGAAGCAAATATATTTGTATTTTGAAAATCGTAAAACATTTTGAGCAAAGCAAAATTATTACCAAAAAGCAGATGAGAACACTGTTAGCCATATAAGACAAATATAATTATAACATTTCTGTTTTTCTAATTTTTAAGTAGCAGAACTTCAATAGAATTGGTCCATGTCGATCTTATTCATGTCGACTGACTGCTTAGAGCACATAACTTTTCGTCGCATTACATAACACAGCAGTAACCAAATAACATTTCCATTGAATACGGTATTGGTTTTATCATCCTCCTGCTACCCTTCAGAAATAAGCATCTCATCTTCTCCATTACCATCTTCCTGTGATGCCAGATTGTGGAGGATGCTGTGGTGAGCTGGTGATATAAGGAAGAAGCCGGCCGGGTAGTCGAGTGGTCTGCGGCGGTAGGCTATTGGCTCGAAGATCCCGGGTTCAAGTCCCGTCAGAGGCATGGGTGTGGATTTTAACAGCTAAAAGCGAATCAAGACTGACCGAAACCCAAAGTTACTAGATTGGCACTTATAAAAATAAAGTTTACCAGACACTTTTGAAGTCGTAGGAGTAGTCATACTGTCTGAGGCATTGGGTCATCGTGCCTAATGTCGCGGGTTCGAATCCAGGCTACAGCATGGATGTTTGTGGATTATAACAAGTATACATTCAGTTAATCATGAAGGGCTGAAGTCAAAACTAATGAAATGCCCCATACCAAATAAAGTTGACCAAAAAAATATAGTTTTTACCAATTTCTTTCGTCTTGCAAAGTCAACACTTTTCAAATCTTTTAAGTCATTTTACGCATTTGAATGTTATTATCATTAGTTCTCTAGATTCTACATGTAAACATTGAAAGTGTAACTATATAACCTCGTATCCATCAACACTCGTATGTCTGCGAGCAGCATATTCATTCCCTGAATTACCAAGTGATACAAAAACATTTTTCTGCATTCAGCAAACTTGACCGATTTGGTTTTCTTGACTTTTGATCCTAATTCCATCCAATTGTTAGGAATATACAAGTCATAACTTGTGGCGAACTCTTTCAATTGCACCAAAATCGGTATCTTCTGGCTGACCGGTTCTCGTGAATCTTTGTTCTGTATGCGTGTGTAATAGGAAAAGAAGAGGTGTAGTCATTTAACGCCCGCAAAATGCATCTACATTGCTTCATTTTTTTACCATCATTTTGTTTAAAAATAAAATCGCACAACATATACATATATACCTACTCTTATCTTTTTCTGCATGACTGAAATCATTGCAAGCAACATCAAATCCGCCATCTCAATCAGCTGTTGGGCATGACCCACTAGAATGGGTAATTCGCATTTATGGACATGATCCGTTTTTCTTTACTGACACATAAAGACTGAGACATTAGGCTCTTCAGCTATGAGACAATGCACATTATGTTCACCACATTTTTTTTCTCTCTCAAGTACTCGCATTAAAATGCGTTTTTCTCACAATTAAAAAAAAAAGGACTTTGATCGTTCTTCTCGTGTACCCTTCAATTTTGTTATTGAGTTTAATAATAAGAGTCGACCAAGATAGTCTTCCAGTATGACGGGTTAGACATTTGCAAGATTGTGGGCTCGAATCCCGCCCGCGTCATTGATGTTTGTGGATTTTAATAACCATTCCACCCATATAACCTTGACGGGAAGAAGTCAAAGCTACTCAAATTACTCCTACAAAATAAAATTCAACAAGAAGAAAGAATACTTACAGACATTTCTTTTAAATAAAATGGTAGGAGTCGCCGTGGGTCAGGCGGTAGCGCGTTTGACTACGAATCGGACAGCCCCGGTTCAAATCCGAGCAAGGACGCTGGAGATTTTTCTTGCAGGGTTCCCATGCTTATCGCTCTGAGGTGCACTCAGCATCCTATAAAAAATGAGTACCAGAGTGTCCTTGGTATTCCTTGGCACCTGAGAAGGTAAAGGCAGTCGAGTTTGGGACTGACTACTTCACTTAGTGCTGTACGTCGGAAATATGTGGACCTTCACATTTCCCACGCGCAGTTCAGAGGGATAGCTTTACCTTTTAAAGAAAATTATAATGTATACTTATAATTTAGCAATAAACAAGACGTTAGCATATGCAGTATGATCATATGAGTTTTAAGTAGGTATCAATTAACTCCATGCTTACAAACCTTTTCCAAATGGGGGACCCTCTAAAGCCAATTATAATCTACTGCAGTACCTCTGTTGTATTTCAATATATGGAGTAATATTGACGTTTTGTCCGGTAGGAAATGTTAAAATTCCAAGGTAAACCAATGTTGATTTGTTGTTGCCTAGAGTCGGATAAAAAAGACGTCTTAAAGAACTAAAATTTAAAGAGAAAAATCAGATGCTGTGTTCCCATGGGTAACAAAACCAACGACCGCTTGCAAAATATGGCTTGGCCTCACCAACTTAGTGCTGGGTAGAAGCTTAGCTGTAAAACTAGGGGTTAAATACACAAGAATTATATTTTTATAGGCATTCAGAATTACTGGACGTACTCCAATAAGATCTGAAACGGATCACCGGACCAATCGGGTCTTGTTTTGGACCAGGTCTATGGCCTAATCCTGTGATCCGATTTCGACCCAGTGACTTGGAGAGAAGAGCAGTTTTATTATACACTGTTGCGTTTGAACAATGTTTCTTTCAGGGGTGACCGAGAACAGGGGTGTTACTCCCAAAGTACGAATAATACGGCCCAGAAAAGTTTCTAACAATAGTAATATGATAAAAATAGTGTGATCAACGAAAAAAAAAGAGAATTATCTCAGTAGGTGTGCTGAACGAATTTTTTCAGTGTAACAAATGACAATATTAATGGATTGGAGCTACAGGAACAAGCCAAGTCAAATCGGTCTAGATAGGATCACTGGTTCAAAGTTTGTCTCAATTGGGTCAGGGAGTCAATCTGATTGCTCGGTCAAGACCCGTATCACAGAGTGAGTCGGGTCATGACCGGCTCAATCAAGTGAAGTTTTGGACTGGGTCGCTAGTTCACGTTGTCCGGGTCAGATCGGGTTAATATGTAACGAAAAGATTTTATATTGTACGTAAGAGCAAAAGAAATAACTGAAAATGTCAATATTAATATTAAAAAATATATTTAAAAATTATTTAGAAACATAATTTTCGTAAAACATTATTTTGTTTATTCGTGACTAAAAACAAAAGCATGGGGCGCGCTCTCATATACAGTCACTTTATAAATTCTTCAATTCGCTCGCCGCATACTTTTGTTTTTAATCATGCAAAAACAATATATATATATATATTACTTTTTAGTACGAACTGTTTAAGTAAAGTATGTTTTTAAGAAGTTTTCTTAATTACACAGTCCGACAAGTAAGTAATGAGACTGATTTTATTCTGACAAGACAGAGAATGCAAAATAGAAACCAATATGTGAGTATTATTATTTTCGAGTAATTTTGGTGTTCGGATATTTTTTTCTCAAACGGATAGTTTGTCACCGAAATCCTAAGGTGTTCTGCAACTAGTCAAACGCAACATTGGTCTAGGCCAGTATTTACTTTAGGATAAAGAAGTTCATATTATAAAGCTATATATATATATATATATAAATAAATAAATCACAGCCATATTCAATCCACTAGTGGATGAGGCCTCTCCCCGAAGGGAGGAGTTGGTCTACTGCTCCCACGCTGACCAGACGGGTTGGGAGACGAGAGCCGAAGCTCTCACTGTGATCGCTACCTCTTTATTCAGGTAGCTCCCCAATTGGCCTCACGACGCTGGGTGGACGCCGCACAGACAACACCATCTGGAGTACTTCAACGGTCACCCGTCCAAGCACTGACCAGACCCAGAGCTGCTTGACTTCGGTGATCTGACGGGAACCGGTAGACCAGCTCGGCTAGGGCGTTGTCACATATATATATATATATACTGTATATATGGTTTTAACACATAGAAATATTTGAAAGTAACAATGGAATATTGTATTATCATCCGACTTACGTAGCTGTGCTAATTTCTTTCATTGTATGACGTCGGGAAATGGGTTAAATTAACGGTTCAAGATTTGAGGACACCAGGAACCATTGTGAATTTAAAAAAAAGTTTGTAAAAGTAGACTACTTTAGAAAACAGACACGTGTCATCATTTAGCGAAGAACATTTGCAAATATTTTTTTCTTTAATATAGGTGTGATAATATTTGCAATAAAAATCAATGCTTTTCTTTGCTTATTTGATGTGAAGAAATTAGTCAAAATAGGAGGTTTGTGAATGACAGGTTGGGAAACACTGCACAATAAACTTGTAGCATAGCTATAGCCGTTTGGATTGAGCTGTTAGTTTTAGGTTTACCAGCTTTAACGGTGTTCAAGAAAAGAAGAGAAAAAAATAACGTTTTTTTTCTTCTGAAGTTAAATTAATTTTACGAATATCTATTGAACGAAGATTTGAAATATTCAAAATGTGAACTTGAATAAGAAAACCTTGATGCAAATTATGTGCTGAGAATGATAAATTCGAGGTTATGAAGGATATTAAATCTCCTAATGTTATTAGAAAGGAAACACTTCCGTCATAGTGACAGAAGGAAAATAACTCGCAAAATGGATATCACTTGTTTTATGAGTAGAATTCTTGCGTCACTCTTATCTATTATAAGTAGAGTTTTTTATACTATTATTATATGGAAGGAGGTTCATGTATTAGTTTCATTTGAATTAAAAAATCACATTATCGCGCATATGATTTAATTTATCGTATCTTAAAATTTGGTACTGGTGCTACATTAAAGAAAGTACTTTTATTTAAGAAAAAGGTGACTTTACAGAAAGAGATTCCTATGAATACGCTGGATGATTTGTCAAAGGAAAACAATATTTCTAATTTTCTAGGTACAGAACGTTTTGTCAAATGAAACTAAATCGAGCGATTAGAGTTGAAGGTTCGCATTCGGTATGTCCTGTGTTCAATACCAGCATCCGGCTATCATCACTTAGCAACGACCAGAGCTCAGCCGCACCAGGCAAATGACGAGATGATTCCTTTAGCTTAGTCCCTGGTGGACTGATTCCAGTATCCTTTCCCCTCTACCCTATCGCAGCCTGAGCTATAGATGTGCAAACGATTGCAAATAAATTCACATGAAACTAACTGAAGAGTCAGTTTTTCCCAGTCTCCATGACCCATGTTGAAAACAAACTAAACGTATATTGTAATAATATTAGTCCTGTAATGTTATTGGCACATCATCTGTAAGAGTAACCATGAACAGATAATTCGTTAAACTATCGTCGTATGAGGACGATTTTGTCGGCAATCTTAGCCCCAGGAAAACAGAGGAGCAGGTTTTCCGCCAGGATTTTGAGTTTGGGGGGTGTAAATGAAGTTTTGTACGGTTTTTATCGATTTTTCACAGCAATTTTTTTTAAGTTTGGGGGGGGGGGTGTCAGGACTTTGGGAGGTAAACAACCCCGAACAGGGGGGTCTGGCGGAATCACTGCAGAGGAGATAAGACTAAAGTCCATGTTTAGAAGCAGTTCTTTGCTCTCACGTTAGGTCAAGGAAATTCCCCCAACATTGACCTTCAAGTAATTTTTAGTACGTACTGTACATTGCTAAGCAAGGACGAAAACAATGTATACGTTTGCATATCTAGAGTATGCTAAAGAATTTGGCAACGATTGTGAAATCAATGAAAGATGTGTTACGTATCATTTTATCAAGGAAGTTATTACACTTACTATGACGTAGTTTTTCGACGCTGCTTCACTATCCAGTTAGAACTGGCCTACAGGAAGAGGTATACAGGCCTAGGGGGGAATTTCCCTCTTAAATGAAGTTTCAATAATGTATTCACATAAGAAAACGGTGTATGCAATCCTGTTCATGTCTTGACATAATTTCTGTTGTAATATTAGGACTTAAGTCAGTATATATATATATATGTATGGTACACAAAACTAAAGCAACACTTCTAGTATTAGAGACATAGCTTGAAAACGAACTTCCTATACGAAGGATACTTTTACAGGTAATATAGCAAAACTCTTTTATTTCATTATTTTCTTTATAGCACAATGGTTCACCGTGTCCTCAATTTAATTAATTTCCCGACGTAATACAATGATGAAATTTTACACAGCGACGTAATATGTTCATAAAGCATATATTTTAAAAGCATATTTATTTTTTAGTAAAAACTTCCTTATCCTAAAATAAATACTAGCCCGCAATGATGTTGCGTTTTACTGGTTTGCAGAACACTAGTATTTGTTGAATGATAAAACCTCAGCTTGAGAAAAACTATCCGAACACGGAAATAAATCGAAAAAAAAAAATGAAAACATATTTTTCTTAAACAATTGGCGCAAAAAGGTAAGAAACAATTTTGTTTATGCATGACTAAAAAGAATGGCATGATTCGCGCCAATTGAAGAATTTATAAAGCGACTATATATGAGAGCGCGCCTCATGTGTTTTTTAAAATTATTCATATCGCAATGTTCCTGTTGCTACCCGTTTATAATTACGGGATGAGGGTAGGTAGAGCAGAGTACTGTACGGGTGTAGTCCACAACCAGTTTAATTATAAAGATTACAAGTCACTTAGAAGACCGTCCGGTACAATAGATATTTCCAGATATTTATAATGTCACTGTTTCGTCTAACCTAATTCTTCTCCGTCGTTGCCTCGTCACGTGTGAGGGTCAGCCCCACCACAGTGGGTTAAGTGCTTATAAGGAAAGCCCCGCTGACAAGCTCGGCGAGGGCTAGGATTTTGTCCCAAGTGCAATCCTCTTGAGGGCGGACGAGGGTATCTGCTGGGTAGGTTGACAGAAGACCCCGCTGAGAAGCTCTGCGAAGGTCGGGAGTTTGATCCCAGTGCAAGCCTCTGGAGATCGGGTTGAGTAGGTATGACTCGTTCTAAGTGCAAGCCTCTTGACTGTCTTGAGAACGATAGGGTTGGAAGGATAGCCTCGCTGACAAGCTCTGCGAAGGCTAGGAGTTTGATCCCAGTGCCAGCCTCTGGAGATCGGATGAGTGAGGAAGTTAGTTCCAAACGCAGGCCATTTGAGAACTAGAGGAGGAGAGGAGTTGACCACCCGTATGAGAGAGTGATCCTCTTGCTTTGATGTGTGGCTTTTTTATAGCCCTGATTTTGGGTGGCATCCTTTAGGTCCCTCCTCCTGCTACGCTGGTTCCATCTACGTCGATGCTAGTGCCATCTTCGGTTGCTTGGTGTTGATAGTAAACATGTATACTACATGTTTGCTTGTCTTGCATTATCTGTACACATGTTTGTTTACATAGTATCACTTGTAGTACGCCTATGTTTGTATGTGAGTGTTTGCACGTGTTTATGCACGCGGCTCGTTACGATATATACAATGTTTTTTTTTACTCTTTAGTACGAATTGTTTAAAAATTAGTATGTTTTAATTCTTTTAAATTATTTATTTACTAAACATCATACTCTATTACTTTTTTATTTATGTCAGTGTGTTACAGTTTCGCAAATAAAATCTCATATCGTAAGTAGATCGTGTGGTTGTTGAAAATGAAGATCACAGGAGAAGAATTTGCTTTGTCCATGTTCTTGATTTTTACACAAGAGCGTTTTAAAAGTTCATGACATCGGCATTGAACAAAGAACTTTTTTTCCCTGTGGTACGTATCGGTGTCCACAACACTAGTAAATATACACGACATTTAAGTTCCGTATCAATTGAAAAGATCCCTCGATTTCATTTGAAGTTAAAAGTATGGCAAATACTTTTCTCTGCTTTCCGTATTAAAGTTTCCGGAGTACAGAAGCCATGTCCATTATACACAAGAAAACTTTTTTATTATATTGTCATGTGAGCATACTTTAGTCCTTTGAGTACATAATTATGTTACTCATTGTAACCCCGGTCTGCTACAACACATTTGCGTCAGCGTTCTTTCCATGCCAAGAAGACACTTTGGTAAAACTCGGTGGGCTGACTTGCACACCATTCTTTCCCACATGCAATCTGTCACTGTCGAGTACTTTCCCAGATAGTACAGTAAAATTAGACAAAAAAACACCAAAACCCGGAAATCCAA
>JAGDQP010004072.1:0-26740 GCA_022664845.1 Lepisma saccharinum | reverse complement strand
CTCCCAAACCCGACAGTCTTTCTGTGGAGACTTTTTACCGCATTTAGAGTAAATGGTAACAAACAATTTGGGACACTTAAACCTTTGTTTTTTTGGATTTCCGGGTTTGGAGCTAATATTACTGTACTAAGACAGGTGAGCTTTCAGACGACCAAAGAGTAAAAAAAAAAAAAATCGGAGGGGGCAAGTTAGGACTATAGGAAGGCTCAGGGACAAATTCTCATTCCATCATTCTTATTGTCTGCATCCTTGCCGTGGGTGAGTGGGGCCTCGCATTATCGTGGTGAAGTTTAGTATCCTTATCGTGTGGCTCCGATCGTTTCGTCCTGACTGCATTTCTCAGTTTGTTCAATGATCAACAATACCGTCCCTTATTAATTGTTGACCACTGTTGTGTGATTAAACATCTTTCATTCTTCATGAGTTGATCAACGGCATCCTTGTTCACAACGTTCACAGCACTGGCTGGTCTGCTTGGTCGTGGTTGGTCCAGCAGAATAAAATCACAACTGTTGAGCCTTTGCAACCATCGTTGAAAACGGTTTGCGATCCAAAATCTGATCCCCATAAGCAGCTTTCTTCGAATTGTTCTGGCTGAACCGTCTCCGATTGTGTAAAGGAATTTATGACGGACCGTTGTTGTTAGCGGCTCTCTATTTCATTGTCTACTGTGCTTCCCTCACCTGTAAGTACAGAAACAAAATTTGTGTAATCAACTTGTACATAAAGGACCAAAGTATATTCACACGAAAATGCGTTGCCCAAGTACAAATAATAATAATAATAATGAAAATACAGCGGATTGTGCAAAACGTTTTGACCGCCCTTTATACGTGTTTCATTACCATGTTTATGCGCGTGTTAACTCATGATTCCTTGAGACCATACTGCAAGAAACTGTACAATTCTTGTATCCTCTAAATGATTCAACTCTTGTTCACTTCTACACTTTGTCATCTCTGATCATTATTTGCAAAGACTTTGTATTCATCTTCAGACTAGTAAGAGTTCCCAATAAGGGGGTATGAAAGCATGGGAGCGAAGAAAATAATAGGGGAACAGGTTCAAACCCGGGAGGCCTCAGTGTTGTATTTGCTACATCCAGCCGAGCTACAAACCTCATAGTAAAATCGTTACTTTTTAAAATACTTTGATGAGGAAAATCATTGTGTTGTTCAGGGAGTGTTTTTCTCATTATCGAGCATATTGTAATATAAAAGACAGAAAGAACTTATAAAATATTGACTCACTTAATTTGTAGAACACTTCTTTTTTAAAAAATCCTGTGGTGTTGAGATACAAAATCTAGTTCTTTTTTATATCACATCTCTGGTAGATTCCAAAATACAATTCACCCTAATCAAATTGATCACGCAAGTTTGTCTAAATGATCGTAATTTCTAAGCTTATGATTTTAACCAACTAATCTATGGTTTACGGCACTTGAAAGGTAATCGCCACAGTAACAATTATGCGCCATTAGATTCAATTCTACGCAAGATCAAGCCATTTTTCATCAATAATACTTCTCGAACATATGTTATATAATATTGTCATCCCAACGTTGTATAGGTCTTCCCAACGGTCTCTTTCCTTCTGGCTTACTAACAATGACCTTCGTTTTCCCCCATCCGAGCTACATGACGTGTCGATTTGTATTTGAATTTATTTATGGCTTTCGGCATGTAAGGCTCAGACCAGGAGAGATGAGAGAAAAAGATGCGGGAAGGTGTGGGTCAGGGCCTCAGTTGAAGGCGCCATTCCGGCATTTGCCTATGGATGGTCATTTTAGCTGTCAAACAAAGCCGCCGTAGCTCAGTGGTAGCTCAGTCGTAGCATTCGGGAGGTCGTGGCATCGTTCCCAGTGGTAGAACATCCTGACTGAGTTTTCCAGGGTTTTTCCTCAGACACACCAGGCAAATGCCGGGATGGCACCTTTACCAAAGTTTTTCATCAGTCACACCAGGAAAATGCCGGGATGGCACCTTTAATATAGGCCCTGACCGACACCTTCAAGAATCCTTTCCATTCCCCTATCCAGGACAGAACCTTAGATACCTAAAGGCCATAAATAAAATTTAAAAAAAATCTTAGCTGTCGTGATTTCATTATTCTTATGATTACTTATTAATTATTAATCATGACTTTACTTTCTAGAAAAAAAAAAGAAGTTACGAAAAAGACCAGACAAGTAAGAATAATTCGGATATATTCCTGCTTTACCTGTTTTTTTTTTTCTTCATAAAATAGATTTCAAAAACACATTATTTCGTATTGCAATAGTAAATTGTTTTCAATTATATCTTTTGTTTTTTGAAAGAGTTGATGCAGATTAAACAATAGTTATTTTGAATTATTATTATTATTTGTGGTACTGGAAATTCTAATTTTCAGTTTGTGTGACCTTCGCACATGCGTAGAAATACAAAATAGTTCGTTATCGTAAGCAAATACATATACAATTCTGATCAATTGTTTGCTGCCGCCATTTTGATCAGGCGCTTCAGCAGAAATGAGAGATATTGTCAGTGAATAGGACTTGAGATCCCTTAATTGACAAGTAAAAAAAGTTATGAAGGGTCAGTTCTACAATCGACCGCTAAACTTTTAGTCAGCGCTTTGTTGAGGCTAAGTCTGATTTTGGCCAATAAGAGGACGCAGAATGAGAGTTGGCCTCAACTTAGCGCTGAGTAGAAGTGTAGCGGTCGATTGTAGAACTGACCTTAAAACATGATGTAAGTCGTTGGTGTAACTATTTTATGTTTTCTGGCCTCGGGCAACATATTTCTGGTTCTGTATATACTGTTTCCATCTGAAGATTTATCACTGGCAACTTAGACCAATCAGTAAAACGCTGGACTTCTAAATGAAAAAAAATCCATGTTCTAATTTCACCTGAGGCTTCTTTTCATTTCTTTTGCCCCCAGCATTCCGGAAAACTAAATGATAGCTGGTTCTTTTTTGAGAAAGTTACTGGAAATTTACAAGCAACTATAGCTGATATACCTCGTTCCATGAATATTGTAAATAATTTTTAACAGTGTATATATAATAAAAATTATCTAATATTTCATAGATTATATAAAATAAAATGAATTTTATGGGCGGTCACAGCACTATGGGTTCCGCCCGTCCCGAGTTATACTTCATAGATGTCAGTATGTGCCAAATGCATGTCAGAGTGCAAGTGTCAGAGTACAAAGGTCAGTAAGTGACAAAAATGTTACCATTAAATAATAAATAGTTTTATGATTGCATATGTAAACTTTTAACCGAGAACGTGATCCTCAATATCTCTTCTATCACCTGCGTGTTTCGTTCCCGATTTCTTAGTTTGTCAAAGACATTTTAAGGTAATATCATCGAATCGTGTATTCTAAATGCCAATGTGTGACATGTGCAAGAGCTTGAAAATAAATATTACCTTCAATTTTTATAAATGTTGGCTGGGGTTTGAGTACTCATTTTATATACAAGGTGTCTATGAAGTCAGTTTCCATCCTTTTTTTTCTCTCTCCAGAATGAATTGGAAATATGAGAAAATGCTGACATATGAATTAGATTATTTTGAAACGTTAAAACATTGTTGCCAAGAAAATAACAACGGTGCCTCACCACTCCCGCAAGACATAACTAAAAAATTTCAAATTACAAAAAAAGGATTAAGTAATATATTTTTTGAAAGGTTTTGATGAATGGGAAAAATAGACCAACTCCGGGATAGATATGTTGTCCCTACTCAAAATGGTAGCTTGGGGGGGGGGGGGTCGAAGTTCCAAAATGACTATTTTAACTCTACTTTTTGGTCCGACTGTGCAAATTGAACAGAAGAGTAGGAGATGGCAAAACACTTCTTGAGTAAAATTATAATATATACTATTGTTTTATTAGGCCTTAGACAATGCAAGTATCCAGGGTCCCCAAGACAAACATGATATATTATCCCCTCCCAAAAATTGGTTCCTCTCGTCTGTATTTCCGAAACTAACAGAAATATGAAAACCAAAATGCCGAAACGCATTTCCTCTGACTAACTTGTATACGCTTCTGTTGGACTCTTTTACACACTGAAGAAATAAAGTAAAAAAATAGTCACTTTCGAAGTTTGACCTCTCTCCATTTTGAGCAGGGGCCACCTATCGATCCCGGAGCTGCTCCATGTTTTCTCTTCAAGACCTTTCAAACGACTTAGAATTTGAAAATTTTAAATTGTCCCCCACCTAGCCGCTTTGGGGCGGTCAGTTTCTCATGAGGACGCTACCAACTCGAGGGCTTTACGGTATAGAAAATAACAAAACAGTGGTACATCGAATAACTTTACTAAAGAAATATTTTGCTCCCCTCTGATCTTCAACTTAACTCTTACAATCTGAGCAAAAAGCAGTCATAACATAGTCACTTTCAAACTTTGACTCTCCCCTCACCATATTGAAAAATCCCTTTCGGTAGGCCTACAGGCTGAGGTAGATTTCGAAGTTTCGCTGGGAGCCGGGGCTCGCCCCCCAACTTCAGTGCTTTTGAGAGGATGCGCCTCCTTTATCTTAACCAAAATCTCCCTGCAGCACTATACCACCACGGAGTACATCTTCACCCTCCCAAGGTTGACTGCGCCCCCAAAGGGAAGATTTGCCCCATTTATTGTAACCTACTCTTGGTCATACACCTTCATTGAAAATTTCGTTTCTCTACCTTCAATGATTTGGAAATTGGGTTTTTGGGGCGGCCATTTTGGATCCAAGTTGACGACTTTTGGAAAGTTTTCTTATTTTGTCGTGACCTACTTGTGATAGTACAGCTTCAAGTAAAATTTCATTTATCCAGCTCAAACGGTGTGCAAAATGGGATTTTGGGCGGTCATTTTGGATCCAAGATGGCGACTTTTCCCAAATGTTGTGATATTTCCCTAAGCTACTCGTCATAATGCACCTTTATGCCAAATTTCGTATCTCTAGCTCAAACGGTGTGGAAAATGGAATTTTAGGTCCGCCATTTTGGATCCAAGATGGCGTCTTTGAACTCATTAGGTAACATTTTCATAATCAAAAAGTGATGTTGTACCTTTATGCCAAATTTGATTTCAATAGCCCCAGCGGTTTAGGCTGTGTATTCTATACAACAATGGGTTCAGCGGCCATTTTGGATCCAAGATGGCGACCGATTTTGCTCATTAACGAACTTAACCGAGCTATTATGCCTAGAAACAACATATAAAAATTTGGTTCAAATATCTTCAAAATTATGGCCGCTAGCGTGTTAATATATATATATATATATATATATATATATATATATATATATATACACTTTCATATCGTACCGATCTCAATAGGTATATTTTCTTCGAAATCTACCTAATAAGAGTAACATATCGATTCTAGAGATGGCCCAACATTTTTCCTTCATCGAAGCCTTTCAAACAATATATTATTCGACCCCTTACAACTTGAATTTTTTTGGTTACCCCGTCTATCTGCTCGAGGACTCAGATGTGGATTTCTCTTTGAGCCAAAAATGATAACCCCTCAAGATACTGGAATAAGAGTTTCAGCATTTCCTTATATTTCCATCCGTTCCGGAGATACACGGATGGGAGCAGACTTTAAGAACATCCTATATATACGTACTCACAAAACTATTACAAGTAAAACTCCTTTATAACGAAATTTCTGTTAGAACAAAGTTCTTCTAAATCCCTGTAGAATTTATGTTCTCAAATACAGTGTTGATTACAACGAATTTTCGTTATAACGAAATAAAATCACGAGTCCTGTAAAAATTCGTTATAACGTGATTGTATATTGTGATACTACATAAATGTATATTTATGCCATTTCTTTGTACGGGGGTGGAAATACGTTAGTTTTCAACGTAACAAAACCGTTCACTAACAAACTTTATTCTTTATTTTAGACGAGAGATGGCGCCAAAAGCATGGATCCTATTCACCATCGTAACACTGATACTGTGCGTTACTCACGTATCATCACGTACGTATTAAACAATAAATGTATGATTTTTAACCAGTATTTATACTTACTATTGAAAGTACTAATGTAAAATATAGCTACTGTTTTTATACGAAAGAACATTGTAAAATTATTTCACATTGTCTTTAAAAGTAAATGGGAAAAATTAAAGCTAGTCTCTCATTAACGTTCACAGTCTTAAGTTAATATTTTTTTCGAGATATTAAGTCAAATCTGACGATGATACGCATCTAGCAAGAAACTACGCAAACATCAAAATATCTTAAAATAAACTTAGTTCTGTTTTCGTCTCAGTTTTGTTCAAGTTAATTTAGCTTTATTACTTTTGTAGGCCATTTCGTTGGTTCATATAATATATTGTATGCGAAATCTCACGTTCTAAATTAAACCTTTTGAAAAGGACGTTACCAATAATTATATAACAAACTATTTGCGCACAACTTTAGTATGTACTTATGCACAAAATACAAAAGAAACACTTTAGGATATTTTTAATGATTTATATAGTTGGTTTCTCTTAAATTCCTCTCTTCCCATATCTTCTTGTATTACCTTAATCTATAGCTATATACTGGTAGGTACATTTATATTCAACTATGAATTTGATATTCTTTTTTCTTCACAGAGCGCGGAACAACCTCTTGCAGAGATCCTTGCGCCACTAGAAGATGTGCTCCTGGATTCGTATGTGTGAGCGAGCAGGTTACTTGCGTTAGAGCTCCTTGCTGCCCAATCGCAAACTGCGTCAGAACAGGAGGAGGTAGAAGTTAGTAGATTTGTGATATTGAATAGCAATGATCATCGTAATAATGAGGGTAAAGTAGGTCAATACCGGACAATAAATAGAGTAGGAAATTTTCGTACCTGCCTCATCGGCAGAAAAACGAAATTATGTGCAGTCAATATGGGCATGAATGAGAGTAACGTATTTTTGTAGTGAAGCTGTTACGCATACCTCAACAGCAGATTTATTACCAGAGAGATAATATCACTACAATCAATAAGTTCTGAGACTGAGTGTTTTGTGAGTACATACCTGGTTGTATGTGTCTATAATGCACATGGATTTTCAAAGAAATATCCTTGGACCATAATGAAGTGCTGGAAGCATTCTTAGAATTAACTATAAGGTGCTGATAACCTCTTCCGAGGACAAGAAACGTCTCCCACGCAGAAGAAACGAAACGTCGTAATAGGGGCGAAGTCTGGGCAGTGTGGAGAATGAGTCAGGACAGATACACGAAATAATAACTGCGTGGTAGACGTTTTTGGTTCTGGAGGAGTAGATTATTACTGCAGCGACGGAGACAGTGCGGTCGATTCCAACCTATGAACTCTGGGAATCGTACCGGCACTGGCAGCAATGGATCAAGAACATTATTTTGAAAATAGAAACATGCACTTGGCTTTTACATTGTTCAACCTACGGTAGGTGCCGTACGAATTTACTGTGAGTACATACCAGACACGTTGTGCACTTTATCCAATAATTGCTTCACGCACTCGTATTTCACGTTAGTAATACATTGTGGTTTATTTGTTTCTCATCCTATTCGTTCAAGATGAGTAGATGAATGTATCATTTAACTGTGATAAGTTTTATTTTACCCATAACGGGGTCAGCCATGTTAGACCAGGATCTATCTACAATTTCATCCTTAAGTCTGATAGAGTGCAACAATAGATTCGTTGCTCATTTTATCTAATCCACGACAGCTGAGAGCACAACACAGAGGAGTTTAATGAGAAGCAACAAGTTTAGGAACACTTCCACTTTTATTTTTGTTTCTCCACGTAACAAAATGTCACGCAATTTATTGCCAGCAGTAAAGGAATTAAGTTAACCAGTATGGCGGTCCTGTACGTGCCTATATGCTGTTGCAAGGGGAACTGTGAATCACGTTAGCTCTACACTATTATATACCATTTTACACGATTTTGTCATTTTGGGTTAAATTGCAGTATACCACTTTCCTCATTTCCGTGCGTGCTAAATATTACTAAGCAATCTTCGTCAAGCAAATTGTAACTTGTTTGAGTAATTTTCGATTGTAATCGAGTAATTGTTTTAATATTCGCACAATCGAACAATATCAGTTTGTGCGATATCAAACAACGTGTGCAATGACGCAGCATCCAAAGTACTGTTGTTATGTTTAAAGTAATCACGAAAGTAAAATTACAACAAGATGTTTAGAAAAAGAGGACATTATTTCGTTAATATTGTAGAATATATCACTGAGTTTACTGAAACCTAAAAAAGCACGGAACCGCAATTATGTTCCAGATTACTCAGATTGTGTTTTGTAAGCCTGGGTTCGGTGTACTTCTAACAGGCAGGGAGATTATTAAGTGAATCTGTTTCTGTGAGTTCAAAGTATTTTCCGTGTTTTCTGCTCAATACGTTCTAACAATTTCGAAATAAAAAAAATAGATATTGTTTGTAAACTTTTAGGACGAATCAACTTGACTCCAAATTTGGAAACTTGAGACTATTGCATACAGATGAAAGGTGTTTTCTTTACCGTTCAAACGTTCCTGTTAAATTGCACTCCTCAGCGTCCAAAAACCTCAATTGTATACAGTCTTTGATAGGTTATCTGTAATTTCGTAGGGTGAATACTAGGATTAGGCCAGCCAAGATACTCTAATTTTTTTTGCCATCTCTGCGAAGAGACTTGTGGTATGATCTTGTGGGTATGGAAGACGGTACCCTTCCGAGTGTGTGATTCCGGGCGCTTTGTATCGATTACTGTCTTCAATGGGTCCAATCAGGGACAGTACATGTCGGAACGCATAACAAACAACGCCCTTCTAATCCCACCAGAAACGCAACGCTAGTTTTTTTTTCGAATATAGAGCGGCTTGAGGAGTGATTAACGGTAGCTTGTGTCCTTTCCTCCATAACGTTTCCCGCACCTTGTTGTGTTTCAGCAGGGAACCACAGACGGACTGAAATCCTGTGACAACCACATACGGTAGAACAGTTCATGTAAAGAAGGGTTTGAATGGATGAAATTCTTCAGCCTGGTGGCTGGTGGCAAGAGACATTGACGAATATAAAAAGCTTGAAGTAATCTTTTGTAAATAAATCGAAAAATATGTTACACAAAATCGTTATATTCCGTACCGGGACATGTTAAGGTCCAAGATTTCCTTGTACAAAATATGGTAGTCTTGTGTTATGTATATTACGGCTTATATATACAAGATTAACTTGAATGTTTTATATTCGCTATTGTCAGTTATATTCCTTAGCTTCTGAACTCCTCATTTCATATTTTTTATAACTTTTTGCTTGTAATTTTTTAGATAAACCCGGTTCTTGTCCACGACTTGAGCCTGGAACAGTTGGACCATGCGTTGAAGCCTGTAGATCGGACAGAGACTGTCGAGGTAACCTGAAATGCTGTAGTAATGGTTGCGGACGGGTTTGCACCAATCCCCGTCTTTAGGTGAGATATGTTTTCTCTTCATTCCTGTGATTTGATAATTTTATTTTCTGTTAAGAGGTAAATAGAAGTCGAAATATTCACAATGTAAACTGCGTGTCATCATCTTCTAGTAATTAAAACAGTTCTATCTCCACACCTTGATAAGCCCATAGTTACAACGTTTCACTTTATCAGAGGTTCATTGTGGTATGTAACCAACATGTTGTTGTAGGTGTTCATCCACCGACTGTTATTTATGGTTCTCCGTCAGTTCATTCGGTATCCAGTTGCCCATTTTTTTCACTTTCCCTACTTACTGTAGATTCTAGGAAACGGTTGAATTGGAAACGTTGAACTGTTGGGCAAGTTCGCTGACAGGGGTGAGCGAATTTGCCATCACAGACGTCTATAAAGCGCCGTTATAAACCCTTGACCTCTGTCCACTACCATCGCCATCTACGAGAATCTGGTATAACTGCACGATTTCTCTAACCAGAGGCACGCTGCTCGTTTCACCATGTTACACTGTGTTTCTATTGCTGTATGTTCCAATTTGGATTCATACAAAAAATACCCGTAAATTAGACTGTTCCATCAAATTTTACAAAGGAATGTAACTCGTTTGCAGTTTCACATTTGTAGCAGGTTTACTTTAAACTAATAAATGCAAGTTCGACATTTCAAGCTTGAATCAATTAAACTGACAACTTACTGCAAACGTCTATGCTATTAGGGATATGAACATTATGCTTTTCTGCTATTCATTTCCGAGCATACTCATATACACAGTTACTAGCATCCACTAGTTTTGCGTTCGTTACCTCTCCCTGTATATTCTTTTGAAAGAAACATTAATTTTCTATTAGTAACGATTAACGTATGCTACATTTATCCTGTTTTAATGGTTTAAGCTCTAAGAAACACTACTTGAAGCATTCATACTTTAATTTTGTTCATTGAATGCAGAAACAACTTAAGTCAAACTTAGTTTTTCAATTTCGCAACAACAACTGATGTAGAAATACCCTAATGACCATAAAAAAACTTTCCAAGAGCTGCATAATGCTCTAACCCCTAAAACATTGACCAGGAGGCAATGTATAGTTTTATTGTTCTGTTTTAAAAGTGAAAAATAGTGAATGACATGGTTTTGCATAACTTTTCGATTTATTTGTGAATAGAAATTTGTTCAGTCAACGATAATTATTTTGCACTACAACTCGCGAAACGTTACTCCAAATCTAAAATATTAACAACTATTCTAAAAGTTGGTAACAATTTTACACTCGACTGCCATCTTGCGCAAACTATGTAAATTTCTGAAAGCTAATTGAAGACCTGAACTGCAAAACATCCCAAGTCCACTGTTTCGTATCTTCATTTTTCTGTTCGTCGGCATCTATGTTCCAAGAGTTATCAACTTACATAGTATTACATCCTAACTCCCGCTCAAGACCTTCTTTTTCAATACAAAATAATTTCAGCTGAACAAAATAACATCCCAAGTCCTTGGACTGTTTTTTTTTTTTTTTTTGGTCCTCCTGTGAAAAATACTCCGGTGGACTTGGCATGTTTTGCAATTCAGATCTTCAATTACAATGCTTATTTGTAAAATAATTCGATAACAACAAGTGCTTTGTTGGTTACATTTGCTGTCAAATCTTCCGTCTACCTCTGGTGTAAGCTTTTCCAATCAATTGTGTCCATAAATTTTCCCTGTTGTAATACATTACCTGTCAATCCATTTTACGTAATAAATGCCAACCACTGAGTCTGGGCGAAAAAAAAAATTGTGCTAACAAGAAAAAGAAGATATTATTGCTAACGTTTCGTCTCTATGTCAATGTCTTCATCAAAAATAGCGAATCCAGAGAGGAAGCGTAGGGGCGCATTCCCCTTCTCAAGGGGGAATACTTTATTTTTATAGTATTATTTCAACAATTTAACTACGAAAGACCTTCGATTTATTTCCGGACAATTCTAATTTATGAACAAATATCCATTTTGGGGGATACTGTTGATAAAACTTAGCAACATGAGGGTACATATGATAAATTTTTACTAAAAAAAAACGGAAAATATAGAAAATGTCCCTAGTCTATTCCATCTCCTCACAAAAATCCTGCATTCGCAACAGGGCTTCATCAGAGTTTTTCCCGTCTCTTCAGATTTGTCCTGTAGATGCTACAGACTTAAACCCTATCAGGAATATTATTAAATTATAACAACTATTGACTCAATATATTAAACTATTCCAGTGTATCGTTGCACATTAACTCTAGTTTGCGGAATTTTAAGATGGGGAACACAGTCTTAGAGACTCACTGCTTTCAAGTTAGTTCATGGACCTTTGTTGATCAATTTGCATAAACACAATACGTTACATTAAATATTTCTTTTGCAGCAACATTTCCTCCAATGATGTACTTTAAAATTAGCTAATCACATTTCCTCTGGATCGGAAACAAATACGAGGAAAAATGTCATAAAAGGAAATGTTATTTCATTCACTCAAAAACTGACAACAAAATAATAAAAAGTGTATGCAAAAAATGTCCTAAGTATTTTCTTGTCACACGGGCGCGCGATGGGATTGATACTCGGAATTCGAGTGAAATCAATCAAATGAAACGTTACATCACATGTCACAGCTGGATTGACAATATAACATACCGCAGCGGAATTCACAAAACCAGTTTGATATGAGTCAAGTGATGCCTATTTATTTATCGTTTTTTAAAAAAAGTTTTCAAGTAGTATATTAGTGACGTTTCCTCACAGTATTCGTGATAGCCCTATGTTGTCACATTATAACACAGTTTTATACTCCAACGTTCTGTCTTTGAAATATGGTCTATTTCCTTTCTTGTACTTTCTATGCGTTCTCTCGCTCAGTAATTACAAATTTCTTTAGCTTTACTCTTTGAAAATTACGGAAGTAAGAAAATGCCTGACTACCGATCGGACGTAGCTCATTGGAAGGTCCTAGCAACAATCTCAAAAGCCGCCCTTTCTGACTGAGGTTTTCCAGAGGTTTTCTTCAGTCATACTAAGTAAATGCCTTGATGGTATTCTATATTCCATTTTGTTTTTCTCTCTCTCTCAGGTGCCTAGATATTTGTGGTTTTCATATCTGAGAACTGGACATTATCACCTTTCTGGTAACTTTCTCGATTTCTTCCAAGGTTTGATAATTGTAATAACCAACAATCTCAGATAATTATGGCTATTTTCCTTTGTTATTTTGCAAAGTTCCGTTTAAGAATAATGTAAAGCAACGATCTCCAACAAAAGATGGCAGAGCAGCACTATCTCCGTATATGTCTAATGTCTTTTCACTGTCACATGAAATTCAATTGCTGCTCGTACAAAATTCAAGCCTACAGAGTTCAAGCTTTCAGGGAAGAATGTTCAAAACCAATTCAAGAGCATATCAAAATTCGATGCAGATTTTTAACTTTCTTTTTTGTCCATTGTTGAAAGAGCTTCATTGTTATAGGTTTCGATACTCACAACAACAATGAAGCGATTTCAACAATGAAGGAAAGCGAAAATAAAACATCGTTATCGATCATGCTCTTGAATTGGTTATGAACTTTCTTCCTTAAAAGTTTGAACTCTCTAGGCTTGAATTTATAGGAGCAGCAAAGTAATTTCGTGCAAAGCGAAAAGAATACATTAGACATATGCGGAGATAGTGCTGCCATCTTTTGTTGGAGACTGTGTTCAATAGTTTAGGGTAAGCACTCAATCAAACAGAATCACCATTTCAATAACACACCTTATTATCCGTGCTTACCCGTTAGCTGAGGGCCGGAGAAACCTTCAGGGATCCAAGCTGTGTCTGGGTGTAAAATTCACATGACGTATATAAATGCGCCTAAAATTATACAAATTTTGAATGAAAGTCTGAAGTTGTTGAGAGGTCGGACCTCTCAACAATGAGATGATACTTGTATCTTGCAGGAATACATATTTATAAATATTTTCGACTTCACACTTGTATTACAAGGCTTGTAAGTTTTATGAAACAAACCGCTGGAATGGTTTCTACATGTGTTTCCAAACTTTTTCTGAAATATGTTTCAAACAATTTCAGAATATTAATATTGGGCGCATTTCATGTTTTCGAAAGTTATCATCAGAAGATCGTGGAACGGTTTCAAAGGTGTTTAAATATACATATTTTATAGCGCTTTAAAATAGGCACTTACAAGTTTCCGGTAGAATTGCTTGTAAAAAACTGATATTGTATTTTCTTGTACTGTATAAGTATAAATGTATTAATTTATTTTTCTTAACATTACAGGAAACCATAATACTTTGTTGACGACAGGACTGCAGTTTCCCTTAAGATGAAAAAAAAAAATGAGCAGAGGATATAATTCATATTAGACAGTTGGATGCGTAATGAATATGATATTGTTTTACTGTATTATCAACCAATATGTATTGCGTTTGCAAATAATGTTGAAACACAGTTTTACATAATTATTAGTTCTAGTGTTCAATGTTATATCAATGGCTTTTACTGTTAGGAAATAAAATTTGCTAATACTAATTCTCTAGTGTTTGAGTAACCCTCTAGCGTTCAACAACTCTCTTAATTCAAAATTCTTCTCCCCAGTTGGCATCACGATATTCTGTAAACTCTGGAATTGTCAACATCACTCCGGGAATTGAACCCTTCACCACTCACTCACATTGAAATCGACAACGTTAGCCAATGGACCAAACAGAAGCGTTAATCAATCGATCAGTAAAACAATGTACTATACTCAACTGATATTAACGATTGTGTTATTCTTGATGACCTGAGATACTATTGATTCAAAGTCAAGTAATAAAAAAAGTAAAAAAAATTAACATTTATGATTTTACTCGTAAGATATTATTTCAATCAAGTGTTTACGTTTTAAATCAAGATATTTAACCACTTGTCACATTGTAGGACGAGAAATTACTGCACTAAGTTGTCACTTGATAAAGTTCTGCTAGATTGAAGAAAATAACGTGTTAATCTTTTCCAGCAATGAGCCAAAACAACCCTTTTTCCTAGGCTTAGAAGAGACGTCTTTTAAAAAGCTTTTATCTTAAGTAAACGTTTTAGTTAATTTTCTATAATTGTAAGTCATTACTAGAGCTCGGAATTTTAGGTGCAAAATTTTGCCAAAAAAGGTGCCAATTTTTGTGCAAAAAAGGTGCTTAAATAGGTGCTAATTTTCAGATATAAACCTTTATTGTTAGCAATGAATACCTATATTACTCAACTTGTCTAGATAAACACATAGAACATTCTGTGGTCTTAAATATAAAACATGAAAATTATGTTATACAACTTAAAAGGAAAACATTCTTTTTCTTACTTGTTACAGTTACCCATCAAGAAAACTGTTAAAATAGATGACATTCAAAATTTCTATGTTCTTCTCTGTAAGATTACATCTGCGGTCACTAAGCAGATACTTGTAAATTGGAAAAGAACGTTCAACGTCAACAGACACAAGTGGTGCGTATCTTGTTTTCATCCGGTAATCCAAATTCTTGTTGGTTGCGACCTCTTGAACATCAGGTTTTTCGCTAAACTTTGATCCAACTTCTGTTTTCCGGCCCCCTGCAGCTCTCGTTGCACATCCACCAAAACAGCCCACTGGGCTTCCTTTTCCGGACACTGCTCCTCCAGTTTTGTGATTGCAGTAGTAAGGAAAGAGAAGCCATGTACTGTATAGAGTTCATCTTGCAACTCCTGTTGAAGTGCAAGTTTCTTGGCTTTTTCTACAGCTGAGGAATCATCATTGGGCAAAGCATCTAAAAATTTGCATATTATGTCGAAATGATTGCAAATAAAAACTGCAGCTTTTAACCACGTACCCCATCTAGTGAGGATAGGGGAGGGTGGAAGTGGAAGTCCCATAATTTCTACATACTTCTGTATTCTAGAAGGAGCCTTTTTTCAGTATTTTCTTAATGCTAGAAACAAATTCGTTCACATACGTATATTCATCTTTAAGAGCTTCACAAACTCGATGCAAAGCATGAGCAATGCAGATTACATGTTTTAAGTTAGCAAACATATTTTTCAGATTAGAAAATGCAGCCAACATGTAAGATGCTTGGTCTGTAAGAACTAACTACACCCTTTCATATTTTACGCCCTCCGGCCAAAATACGAAACAAGCATCAGTGAAACATTGCATTACACTTGCACTGTCTGTTTTGTCGAGAAAATAGGTCTTTAAAAGCATGGGTTTCACTTCATGTCTATTGAGGGGTGCCACTAAAATGTTTAAAACGTACCTGTTTTTCCTATCTGTGGTTTCGTCTGCTATGAAATAGATTGGATGGTCATCAACTACTTGCCTAATTTGCGATATTTTAGTTTCATAAAGAGGTTGAAGGTAAGATTTCCTTAAGATGCTCTCATCTGGAACTCACTTCCCCGTATATTTTTCCAAGTATGATTTCATAAAAGGATTGTTAAGTTTCGAAAGAGGTATTCCACATGCTATAAATGTCCTTGCTGTGTCACTGAAAAATTCATTTATATTTCTGGAACTTGAAGATGCAAGCGCCTCACCAATGAATTGCTGTCACTTGCAACCTTTACCATCTCGTAGTTCTTTATTCTTGACGTGTTTGCCACTTTGTAGATGCTGCACAACCCAATTCCGTTGGTGTTTGTCATCAACAGCAATAGAAATATCACACACATCACACCTCAGAACACTTCCATCACTCTGAATACCGTAACGACTAAAAATTGTTTGACAATGTCGCGCAGTTTCCCAGCACTTACATTGTTTCCGCATGGTGAACAAGCAAAATCTGATGCACCGATCAGTCGATCACAGACTGTAACTTTAAACGTTGAACTGGTTACGGCGAAATGTAGAATTAAAACAAAAAAATAAACTTTTGTTATAAATCAAAAAATAAACACGATAGGTAATTCTGTATTTAGATTTATGAGAACGTAACCGTTGTGCAGTGCATTAGGTTGACAGGAGCGTGTGCAAGTGAGCACCCGTTGCTAATTTTGAATTTTATTAATACTTTAAAAAAATAACGTGATAAAGGTGCAAAAAGGGGAAAAAGGTGCAAAAGGTTCTGAGGTTGTGAAAAAGGTGCAAAAAGGTGCTACCGAAACAGCATCGGTTGAGTTGAATACGTGCTTATTTTGCGGAATAGTATCTTTGATTTCATTTTCACACACAAAAAAATTAAGGTGCAGCACCTAAAATTCCTAGCTCTAGTCATTACTCCACATAAGATGTCTAAAAATGATAGTCATAAATTACAGTTCTTGGATCCAAACAAGAGCAAAATTCCTTTCAACAAATTTCGATACTTGTGTAATTTCGGAACGAAAGTCTTGTTTATTTGGTGCGACATTTTCACAAATGATGTCACATCTCAATAAATAATGAAATAACAGGTCTCAGTAATCGCAATCAAACTTGTACCCAATACGTAAGTTTCAGCAAAGTTTATGATTGGAGAAGTACTGCATAGAGAGAGTAATCGATCATTTTCGATCATCTCCTTTCGAAGCGAAACTTTGATCAACCGTTATTGAAATAACTTTATGATAATTACGTGTCTTTTGAACGTGTATTAAAAAGAAAATTATTATTAAAGCGATCCACATATTCATAGCAACCTATTTATAAGTCTATAAGGTCGCCCGAGACCTGCACGGGTCGGGCTCGCCCGAGGCCCGCAGCCGAGCTCGGCCCGAGGGGTCGGGCTAGGGCGGGCCAGGCCCACTATTTCTTTGGACCGAGCCAGATTCAGGTCGGGCCGATTAATTGCTGTTCTTTAATAATTATTGACTTTCGTTAAACGATAATTGAAATAAAGCTAAACGTTGAAGTCTGTGTGCGCGTGAGCAATATTTACAGTCGGTGTTGCTTAGCGGCTACACTTTTGCTATATAGAGAATTAGTTGTTCACCCCAGTCACCCCGAAAAATTCGGCCCATGCAGGTCTCTACTACAAAGGGACTTATCAATGAACTCATATCGAAACTTATTCTAAGCTTTTGCTGATAGAATTAACATCTTGTATGAAAGTAATACCAAAAATTACCTGTTATTTTCAACTACAAAGTACCCAGATCGATGTTACAACATTTGTGTGGTGAAGCGCAGATGTTTAACAATAATTTGGGCATTTCTCCAGCGAGGGGTGTAAAGGTGGGACGTAATTACTATGGCGCAAAGCCTCGCAATGAGGGAAGGTCTATCATTCCAAGGGGACCCTTCACCTTAGCCTCTCAATGGGTCGAATTGATCTCCGGCTTTGGGTAATTTCTTGCGGGGAGGGCCATAAAATTTAGTTACGCCTCTGGTGTAAAGGTGGGGTGTGCTGGGCGTTGCGCGGAAGACGCTAGAACTACACTGTTTCATTCGAGAGTTGTATTCTCCTCACACACCGTAACAATCTACAGCTACACTCTTTGTTGAAGGTATGTCTTATACCTTCATGTATGTCTTATGAATGAGAAAATAAAGAAGAGAGAAAAAGAAGGCTGAAGAACGAATGAGAGGAAGAACGGAAGAAGGAAACAAAACAAAAAGAAAAAGTAAAGTACACAATCAAACAAATCAAAGAAAGGAATATAGTAAAGAGAAAGAAAGAGACAAATGAGGGAATGAAGGTAGAAAGAAAAATAAAAGAGAAACGAAGATAAAGAAGGAAAAACAAAGGAAACGAATGAAAGAATTAATACAAACCAAAACATAAATAAAAATAAGAAACAAGGATAGAAAAAGAATAAATTGAAACAACAAAGAAAGAAGGAAAGAAAGAAATCTAACTTAACTATACAATAGTTTTAATTTATGGTTATTAATAACCGCAAAGAACTTTATTTTTAATTAATAAACTTACTCTAGTTCATGTAGAATACTAAAACATAAAGATAATTCGGCATTGTAGTATTTTCCGCCAAGCATGTCACTTGAAGGTTACACGTATTTATCACAATAAATGTAAGAAAATCATTGCTGTTTCCTGATGGATATTATTTGATAATAATAACATATTTCTTTCTTTTTGTTATTCAGTTAGGTCATGAAACGTACATAGAAATTTACTTATATTAATAAATAAATTAGTCGTTTTAATATTCTGTCAAGTTTATTGTTGAAATATAGAAGTTCAGTGACTTTGGGACCTTGAACCATCTACTAAACAAAGCTGTAACGTTTCTTTTACGGCTACAGCACATCCGTACACGTGCAAAGGCAAAGACTATTATTTACTGAATATCATGTCGAAACGGAAATAATGCTCGCCTCGTAACTAGTAGCTTCTGGGTTCAAACTCCGGAACGATCCATCCCAGTAACTATTTACTATTTCCTGTTAGTCTTTTATGCGAATACCGATACGCCTTAACGCCAGGGCTGGTTCTTTCCTTATTTTTCCTTCTAAGAATTGTGTTAAATCTATGATCACGTGAAAGTTATTCAAATTATATTAAGGCTCAATCCAAGTGGGTTTTCCCGCCTTTCTCATTTTACGTCAATTACTCAAATTTCAGTAGACGAAAACAGAAATTAACTTTCACAGACCAAAGTTCGTTTCGTCCTTCAATATTGAATACAATTAGTTTTAACAAAAAATTAATAATAAACTCAGGATTGTCACAAAAGTGTCTGCATAAATCCTGAGTATATTATTAATATTTTGTTAAGACTAATTGTATTCATTATTGAAGGACGAAACGAACTTTGGTCTGTAAAAGTTAATTTCTGTTTTCGTCTACTGAAATTTGAGTAATTGAAAAAGGCGGGAAAACCCACTTCGATTGAACCTTAAGTATGAATAGCAATTCGTTAGCTACGAAAAAGTTTTAAATACCAAATTAACGGACGTGAATTTGCTATTCCCGCCGTGTGAACTCCGCAGCAAGTTCTTGTCGCGCGAGTACCGCCGTGAAATGCAGTGTGTGTCTTAAATACAATAGAACAGATACCGCGCTTTATTATTATTATTATTAATTAAATACAAATACATCCACTGTACCCTAAGACATTCTCATAAAATATTCACAGTCACGTTCATGTTTTAAAAATTACGTCCTGCAGGTGACAATGTATTTGACATTGACAATCGGATAACGTGGGATGAAAATCATCCAAGGGATGTTCATTCAACATCTGAATACGGATGTTTCTGTTTTCAGTATACGGATGTGGGTTTTCAGTTCCGCAATGATGTGTAGACACCTTGCATACACCTTCTGTTTAAATTACCATCCACCGGAAGTAATTACAAACCTTCAAATCTGATGACCTTAGACTGTTAAAAAATGTTTCGAGTCATTCCCGGAAAAAGTTGGTCTTTACCCTAAGGAAAGTCAGATGTTTCCTTTCACACCTAAAAACAAGCGCAATTTCCCTGTACTTAATCTATTTATTACCAGTTTCTTTTCCAGTGGTACGGTTTTCACTTTCTATATACCACTTTACATTCATTTTTCAACACTTTGCAATATTACTTAAACAGAATGCTGTAATAAACTAATTTTTCATCAGCCGTTTCAGCAGTGTTGCCAATCTTTGTAGCTAAAACTAGCTATTTTAAATAGTAATTAACTACCAAAGATTTTCATCTTTCTATAGTGTGCTCCGGCGACAAACACGCATAATTCTAACATTGGTAAGATAGGATTTTAGCTACTTTTATATTACTGTTTACCTATTTTCAAGTGTTTATTGCAGAGAACACTGGTTTTGAGTTTACGACCTTTTTTTTAGCGCGGAGTCCCCTGTAGGTTTACTCCACACTAAGTAACACTCTTGATTTTACTCCAAAAGTTGATGTAATTAGATCGCTAAAATCTTCGGAGGTACCAGTATTAGAGCTGGGTTCAATGCTAAAATCTTCTTTCAAGCGTTTTCAATCTTTCTGTGCCTGGCTGTGCTAAGAAGAGTCAAAGCTTTCACAGGGTTGAAAAATACATCTAAAAATAATCATTATGCAAACATGTTCTGTTCGGACTACCTCGTTTTCATGTCAATTAATATTACTCGTGCAGATTACAATTTGTTCACAAGCTCAGGCTTCGGTGGTAGTAGCCTCGAAACCCCACAGCATACGCTCCTGGTTATTCTCTGTCCTCGCCAGAAGACATGTCAGGAACTTCTTGTATATTTGTACACGATTCTCCGGGATCATTTAAGCAAAGTAGTGAGCATTGTAGTCCAGCTTTTCTGCAACCGTATGCTGTTCCACACTTTTTCTTACATTTAGAAGACATAAATTCCATTAGCGCTTCAGGTGCAGGAACCATCAATATCGAAACTAGAATCAGGTCAGTTTTGCTTCTTTTCCATCCCCTGTTGCACCAGATTCCTCTTAATGCCACGCCAACACTGAACTTAGTGATATATTTGTAGTGGATACTAGCATGCATCAGCAGTTGTCGGTGGCATTGAAGCAAGATTAAATTTAAATTTTATTAAGGATGTGGTAATGCATTGGTATCGATATTCGTCAATCGAAATCTTTTTCTTTTTATTGTAACCGTATAATGTGAGAAGATTACATTCTCATGCATCTTCAGTGGTATCCAGTTCAGTATTTTCCTTCTGGAACTCTTGGATATAATAGTTCAAATTATTCTATTGATTAAAAACTGTTAAGAACTTCACGTTTCCATAATTGAACCGGACAGAAGATGTATCAGAGCCGCCGAAGGCATGAAGAAAAAGTATATTGTTATCAATTATATCTTTCCGTCTTGTAAACTGCGAGAAGAGTATAATGTATGTAAGTTTGCCTATTTTTTGGCTTCAAGTAGTAAACATTTCGACAGGCTGCGACTAAACTTACTAAAATAACTATCAGATAACTATCTTCTCCACCAATCACTACTCACTCAAAGGATGAAATATCGATAGCTGTATTTACAAAGAGTGTATCTACATCTTCCTTTGCTTGTTTAAACATGTAATTCGCGTCCTCAAACTTCATCTTCAACATAGAGATGGACCGAGATTTATTTGCCTCATTGGATAAGACGTTTGTCTGAGAAACTGTCGAAGTCAGAGACTCATCAAATAAAAGTCCGTTGACATGTGTTTCATAGATCTTCATCAACGTTCAGCACTTTTCGTACCTATCTCCGCGCAACAAGAAACAAAAGTTTTTGAATCTGAAAGAAATTTCGCTCGAGCTCAACGAATGTGACGGAACCTTGCTATTATGTTTACCCTTAAAAGAACCAACATACTTTTAATTCGTATATCATTTATGGTCCTGTATTAGAAGCAGATGTACCCATGAATGGAGAGAAGATATGATGTTGCCCAGGATAGAACTCAAGTGCGACGTTAGTCAAAAGAAGTGGCAACGTTTGGATAGGAAAGCGCAGAAACACTACACAAGGTTCCCTCAAGACGTTTGTGGTTTAGACGTAACCCTGGGTGAGAAAAAGGTCTTCTTACTATAGACTCAAAAATATGTTACCATTCTGTTCAAATAATATTGTTAAATGTTGAAAAATGGACGGAAAGTGATATGCAGAAAGTCAAACCAGTACCACTGGACAAAAAAACGGATAAATGTATTAAATACAGAGAAATTACACTTTTCTCCAGGGATTCCGCCACGGTTTTCGGTTTGGGAGGTGTAAAGTCAAACTTGGGGGGGGGGGGGTGTCAGTGGAGTTTTGCACGGTTTCTATTGATTTTTACATTACAAATTTAACAGTTAGGAGGATTCCGAGTATTTGGGGGATTACCCCCCAGCGGGTGTTTGTGGCATCACTGTATGAAAGAAAACATCCTAGGTTTCTTTCCTAGGACTGTTCCGTCGAAACTATTGATTCTAAGAGAAAAACATCATAGAATATTAATTGAAGACATTGAAAAAAGGGCACATAGATCAAAAACGCATTTTTAGTTAGCTGCTGATAAAGATTTAGATTCTATTTTAACAGTGAGTTTTGAAATGATATTTATGTCGCTGATACCAGTATAAATAGCAGTGAATCAGATTTGAAAACTGTTAACTAAACTGATATAATTCAAAGTTTGCATGAAAATGTATTGAAAATTGTGTATGCATATTATGTGTCCTTCTTCCGGCGATTAGATTTCATGGCGATTAGGTTGAGGAAAGAAACCACAAACAATTCTAAGCACAGTATTTAATACAAAAGAACATTGAAAATGACAATAAGAATAGCTTTGTTAAATTGCCTCAGCAAATATTTCTTCTAATCTCCTCGTTCTTGAGACTGAAAAAAAAATTGATCTGTAAGTCGCACCTAAAAAGACCAAGGTTTTGGAAACCCATTACACAACCTAAACGGCTGGAGCTAGAAAAAACGAAATTTGGTACAACCTTACATCATCACTACTAGATTAAGAAAGTCGCCATCTTGGATCCAAAATGGTCGCCAAATAATTTTTCATAGAATACACAGCCCAAACGGCTGGAGATAGAAACACGAAATTTGGTATGATTGTAAATCATTACCAGTAGGTTACGAAATATTACAAAATGTCTCCAAAGACGCCATCTAGGATCCAAAATGGTGGACCTAAAAAATGTATTTTCAACACCGTTTGAGCCAGAGATACGAAATTCGGCATAAAGGTGTATTATCAAGAGTAGTTTAGAAGTCGCCATCTTGGATTTTTTTTATCTCCAAAACATTTTCACCATCGTTTGAGCTAGAAATACGATATTTGGCATAAAAGTGTATTATCAAGAGTAGTTTATGAAAATATTTAAATATTTTGAAAAAGTCGCCATCTTGGATTCAAAATGGCCGCCCGAAACATTTTCCACACAATTTTAGCTACAGCACTAATTTCTCCCATTCAGTTTCAATCGAAAAGATCGTCCTTTTCCCGGTGACTGGCTAATTCACTTATTTTTATGTGTGATCTGACTACATCCAAAATTTCTGTCGCACTGTGTAAATGATTGGCCTCTGACGGAAAAATGTGAAGAAGTTCTACATCAAACAGATTGCTGAACCATGAACAAAACTTGATCATAGTCGAGTTGAGGTTTTGTCCGCCAGCAGGGTCAGAAAGCAAGACGACAGTGTTCACTTGCGGAAACTTTTCTACATGTTTCTTTCTACCGAGCTAACGAATAGAGATATTGACTTGAAATTTGCAGGACATGTAGAAAAGAACATGGCGGATCGTTTAAAGTGATTGCCAGAAAAAGGGCACATAGGTTTTTGTGCCCATTTCCGGCAATGTCTTCAATTGTGACAAAGTTTACGCTCTTTCTATTTGATAATAACCAATTTTGCGCTAGAATGCAAGCCGACATATTAAAAAAAATCAGTTGTTTGGCCACTAGTTTTCCAAGTCGGCGGCGCCGACAGAAAGTTAACGAGGTTTCAAATTTATGTTTTTGGGTCATCGAAATGAACACTTTGAGCAAGTTTTTATAACTACCTTACTTAATGCAATCAAAAACTCCCTAATGACTGGACTATGGGAGTCGAACAGAGGTCCATTGGCATGTCAAACCAATGCTGTAACCACTAGACCGCGGAATCATACGCCTTGGTTCCCTTACCAAGCGTAGATCGCAATAGATGGCTGTAGTAGTAGTAGAATGGGAGTTCGCGAGGATTAGCCTACGTGGAAACAGTTCTGGTACGTGATTGGGATTTATCGCGCTGAGACGAGAGCGTAAGTGTAACGAAACAAAATTGAAATAAATTAATAAGTTTGACAAGTTTCCTCGCATTTGTTTTAACAACTTTAAATTAGGATAGTTGCAATAACCAAGTCGCTTAGGTAATTCCAACAAACTTATTTCACGCTTATTTATTAAGTTCAACACAAAATAAAGTTTGGCAAGCTCAAAGAAAATGACTGTCAATGTTGTTGCAAGCTTGCTTGCTATCTGGGTATTGTCATTTATGAGATTCCTTGAGTAGTGATCTCACTTATCTTAAACTCTCTCTAGGAACCTAAATATTATTATTATATATAGTCGCCTTATTAAGAGAAAGAAACGCTTAACGAAATCATCTATTTCGAATGTTGGAAACCTAATATTATCCGTAAAAGTTAATGAAGTATTTTTAGAAGCAACTCAAATTAAACTGTTTCAAGAAATTGTGGAATCCCTAAACAATGACAAAAAATATTTTTAAATTATATCAACTACAGAGAAATCAGGTAGCAAGATTTAAGTTTAATTTAAGACAGTATCGAAAATAATTATGAAGAAGGAAAGATAAAATAGCAGAATCTTATTTCTTTTTGAAAATGATTTCGAACAAACTAAAACAGCAAAATAAGGCTTTAAAACTTCATCATACCAAACTTTTACCTTCACACAATAAGATCGGTGCGACGTCATATTTCTCGTGCTCTGAAAGAAGGGGAGGGGCAATACTCCCGGTCCTTTTCACCCCTGAAGTGTATAATTGGGGATAAAATATGATTCTACTTTGCCCTTAGGGTCAGGGAGTGGAAATTGGGCCCAGAGTCAAAATCAAATTAGGCCACGTCTCAAGCGTAGATCCCGTCCAAAACGTGACCCGATTAGCCCGGCGATCCGTTTCAGCTCTTCTGCCAAGATAGTTCCTGGAATAGAAATTCTGGTAGCTATCTCCTTAAAAGACCTGTTTGCCAAAGGATATCATCTATCATGGTTATGAAGTGACCAAGCCAGTGAATCACGTAAACAAGCGAAAATTAAAATAAAAAAAAGTGTATATTTTCTGAAATAGCATTAAAGGAGTATCGTTAATATCACGCACATGTAGCACATAAATATAATTGCAATGATATTATCGTTTACATATATTTTATCCTTGGTATTGTATTAACACTGGAATTTACTCGTAAGCACACATATACACATGCTTGTCTTCTGCAGTAAACAAACAATTAAAACAGCATGTTTCATTTCTTTCGGATGTTGTTGATTCCGGCACGTGGCCCATGTTTACTTTGGAAGTTCAACAATCAAGATCAATCGTTGGATAAAGGTGTGAAGTATTTGCATAATTGCAAGGACATGCAAGGTTCATTTATGTATATAAACGTGGTACTTCGAAATATTATACACATCTCCTTTAACTACTGCAGTGTACTAGTGATAACCTAAAGGCAAGCAACGGTAAGTGATCTTGTATATATTCGAACAATATGCTAATTTGAACTACAGATTCTTTCATCAGCCGGCTAAATTTCTGTAGTATTGTTTTTATAGATACGGTATAACGCTAACCATCAGTATGACATCAGAGCTTTAGTTTCAATTGTCTGCGTTCTAAAATGTACTAAAAATTTCCGCGACTCACTTAAGCATTTCGCCATGGCCTTGAGAGAAAGACTGCGCCAACAAATCTGTAAAAATTACCATCTTGTAGAGCTTGCAAAAATCTTCAATTTAAAAAAAGAAGGTAATCGTTGGTGAAAATCCGACCGAGATATCGCTAAACTACCAGAAAACACTTTATTTAATTTATTTTGAGGTTAGGTTAGCATCCTTTGAGTTGAAATTTGGTGGAGAAGAATCATTTTTGATGCTGAATATGGTAGTTTTTTTTATCACGATTCCTTCCAAGGCACGTTTCACCATCTTACCGTGCAAGGCCGTTTCAACTTCAAATTGAGGCAGTGGAGCAAACCCAGCTCCCTTAGTCTTATAATAAGTCAAAATTTCTTGGAAATTTTTTCGGATGTTAGAAAGACAATCCTATTTCCAGGCTTTCATCTTATACGAAAACCTGTCTTGGCATCTATGGCTGTTCTGAACAAGGAAATGAACAATTTATTTACTATTAAAAATTACCGTACCAACAATCTCTTAACCTTTTCATTTACTCGCATATAAGCGCACCATAAAAAGTTTGGCTCTGTTTTAAGAATACAGTTATTATGAGAATATATAATACGATCCACTACAAGAAATTCATGCAGGTTATAAGCGCCTCTCAAGAAGTTTTGCTCTACATTTTGAGAAACAAAGGAAGTGCTTATATTCGAGTAAATATGGTATTAAAAGAGAACCTAAGATATTAATACTACAGAACCACAACCGAGTTCAAGATATTTTACTTATAAGCTGAGCACGCTTTTGCTGAGCCGTTTCCCTAAATAATGAAGGCTGGAATAAAATAATTATCTATAACGGCAAAGCATTAATCTACGGTAAGTTGTGATCGATCCTCATTTGAGAACTCGTATAACTTTCTTGTGTTCCAGTCCTAATCATTTAGGATGCTTAGAACCGTAGTGGCCCAAAAGTCTTCTTAAGAATTGTAGTATTTAGGGGAAATGTCAATTTACCTGCGATTAAATACACATATATCGAC
>JAGDQP010004071.1:68151-88209 GCA_022664845.1 Lepisma saccharinum | reverse complement strand
GTGATTGAAGTTTTTGAGGCTATTCCAAAATTACAACATATACTTTACGATTTTCATCACCAGACCCTATGTACTCTTATGCCATGACCATACCTTTCCTTTACCACAGGCTACAGGAAAACGAATATAAGAACAGACTTTTGATGCCCGTGTTCAATAGTATCGCTGTCAGTCAAATCGAGGGACGTTTTCAGAAAACTCGGTATCTGCATAATTTATATTTCAGATTTTAACATTTTCTTATGTTTTGGGGTCAGGAGGATGGAATGTCGATATTGATAAATACATGAGTAAGTAGATGTTGACATTTGAGATTTCACTGTGAGTACAGATATATGGGAGTATTTTAAACGAAACGTATCATTTAAAAACAGGTTTCTGTAGTTACAGGGTTTCGTGAAATCGCAACTCAACCGAAGTTCAATTTCAAAGGAAGTTGTAACAATTACATTACATGTAGGCAGGCAAAAGGGGTCAAGTGCCAAGAGCAGGACGTTAAGGATGCGCCAAACAACCCAAAAAATAAAATCTCCTAAAAAGGAAATAAAATTTCCTATTAAAATGAAATTAATTCAAACATGTTCAAAAATTCCATACCGACGTGCTAAGGCACTTTTATGCTATTCCATACAATCAAGATTCATCTTTAAAATTAAAATCTCAATTCAGATGGGCAGATCTAGTTTGTTACTGGAGTTAGTAATAGTCATAAGATAAGATAACATTAATTGTATGGGCGGTAACAGCACTATGGCTTACGCCCGTCCCGATTTAGTAATAGTCATGCCACGGTAAGCTCCAAAGATGATAGCTAAAGTATTATAAGTGATGCGAGACAAGGTTGTGGCCCTCGCGTCGGCCGGTCGTATTGTTTGACTAAAGAGCAATGTAAAGGACGGTGGAAACGACAGCAAAATTGAACTTTGTGACCCGTTGGGAAACTTCTAGATCTGGCATTGCATGACATCATTTTACGAAGATCGATTTCCATCCTCTACAGAATTTACCTTGTAGTTCTTTCAAACGATATTCATTATTTGTAAAAGAATGATACGGAAGTATTCTGTAATATTTACGTAGTGGTGATAGTTTAGTTGATATCACAAGAATTTGTTCGATACAAAAAGAAAACAGAATATAACAAAGTAGAATGTTCTACAATAAATAGTAGCGAAGTCAGTGATAGCATGCAGGAATTAGTTTAGTTTATTTTTAACAAACAATAGGATATTTGTGTTGTACAAAGTATGTATTGAGAACATTTGGAAACAAATGGGTCCCCTGGAGGAAAGATAACTAACATTCACGAGCAATTATATGTCCCCTGAGTGAAAACACTAGCAGTTGTTGTGAAGACCAATGCGAAAAATACAAAATAAACCAGAAAAACATCCTTTAAAGTGAAGATAATAGAATGAACTTAATTGCTGTGCTGAAGCATTCCAGTAGGAAAACCTTTGTAATGCCAAATAAGAAGATTACTTTATAGTTCTGTCAGTAGCAGCAGATAGAGAAACATTTAAGAAGAAATATATATTATATCCACGTAGCTTTGAGAAAGGAAATTAAAGTCACCACTTTGAAAAATAATCGTATTTGAATTTATCGTATTGTACTACTCATATCAAGATGGAACAAACTATACCTACATCAAAATAGCACAGGGGAACTGAAATTAAAGCAGAATAGATATAGTATGTGACACTGTATGTGGCGGCCGCTATTTTGATAACAATTAAATATGAACACCAGAAGCTTAATAGCTGTATCGAGATGGGATAAATGATGCTTTTCTTCGTAATACGTGGGTGAGTAGAATAAGCAATGTGAATAACGAAAATACATGCCGTGGCACAATTACTGAGGGTCGTCTTAAAAAGTAATTGATTGAAATTATATTTGCTTAAAAAGGTAAACGAATTACCATAAAACCTCAGAAACTGATGTGATGAAAGTGGAATATGTGATTTCTTGAAACCACTGATTTAAATTATTAGTGTTTAAGTTTTTCTCTGAATCTTAGGTTTCATGAACCTAACATGTACGAAAATGTACTAACGTGAACCAGATATATAACACCATTTTGGTGTACAGTGTTTTCATTGATTATACTTGTTCAAAATTGATTTTTAAATGTACCATGCATATTGAAAGTGTGCATGACATATAGACTACATTTTCCTCTATGGCTTAGCTAATCAGACTGACTGCCTTTTAAAATTGAACCGAAATATTACAACAATTTATGAGACCTCACATTGCAGTATATTAGCCAATGATTATTGGGCACCAATATTATATACAATCATACCAAATTAATAGATTAATTTATGTTACGATAAATTTTAAGTTTACCAACTCATGTATCTCTTTCCAGTAGGATTAAAAACCGTCTGATTTTGATGGTTTCGGTGTCAATCGTCCAGTGTCCTTTTACAAGTTCAAACCGGACGCCTAGTATTCGGTTTTGAGAGGTACTTCCTAAAAACCATTTATGTTAAATTTCAAATATAAAGTTTTATTGTGTCAATGAAGAATCACAATTCTGAAATTAGTAGTTCAAAAGCGCAATTTATTGCTTATTCATGATCTGGTGGAACAGTTGTTGTCAGTTCGAAATAACATTATATTTACTTACTTCTAAATTATGTGGTACATGTATTATTTTTGTTGTAATAGTACACTTTGTAAGGCTAGCTTACATTTCTATCTATTTTGGACCGAAAATACCCAATTGCGCTTCCCTACACCAATATTTTTTTTCACTTTGAGAACTGTGTTCTATCTATTGTAACTGTAAATATTTATGTTGTGTATATAATCTTTATAAAGTTTTACCCATATTTTAATTTACCCAGACGCATCACGTACTGTATATATTAATCATGATGTGTTAATAGATAAATTATTAATCCTGCAAATAGTAAGTTCAAACAGTTATAAATTGATTTCTTTATGTTTAAATGTTCAGCTGTCTTTGGTATACACTACTTGATTTCCTATGGTAAATTAGATCCGATATTTGCAGTAGAAATATAACTTATACATCAATTGCATTTTGGTGCCAATAGTTAATATGCCTTAAACAACTTCAGTTAGTTGGGACTGAAAAAAAAATATAATTTTTGTGAAATCAAAACTGACCTGCATGGATTACCCAACTCTCGTGGTGTAAGCGATAACATCGGGGAATCGGCAATATGTTGGCACATGGTTTCGAAACCCACGGTTCACTGTCCTGACTTACGTTTTCCATAGTTTATGTCAGTTTCGCCAGGAAAATGCCGAGATGGCAACTTAAGTATAGCTTCCCTATAATCATGATTAGCCTATTCCAACCTCAGGTATAGATGCCTGGAAACCAGTACTCTAAAATTCCCGGGCAACAAGTCGCTACGTTGGTATTGTGACTGGAAGTACGAGTGTGGCGCCTAGATTTTTAAACGTCAGAATTCCCAATTTTAAATTGCCAGTAGTTCTGATTTTTGCGTTCTTAAATGTACTAAAAGAATTCACATAAATTTGTTATAGGATTCCCATGGTTTTCAACTTATCTTGGAACCTCGAGTACATTGTATATTTAATTAATTTAATTTAATTAATTTTTAATTCCTTTGAGTTACAAAACAGTCGTGTGCTTTGTAAAACTTCATTAATATTACCTTTAATTATATTATCCCACCTTCGAGAGATAATCTGTACACTAATGGAATATATGTACGCCTATGCATAAAATTAACCAATCAACCTGAATGCCCGGTTTTTAAAAAGTTCTGAGTTGGCAACCCTACATTCCAGTGAAGACATGAACCATAAATATAAGGAAAGACAAGATAAAACTACCATAAGTTTACGCTGCCCAAGGACCTTGCGATGATACACTTGCAACCTATAGAAAAAATAAGCATTTGTATTACAATTTATGTTTACAATGGAATCCTAACAAATATATTTGTCACAAGAAAGCAGTCTATAAAGCATCTGCGCTCGATCAAAAAAAAAAAAAAAGAAACAATATCTCATCTTAGAGAAAAGTGAAAGAAGAGGAAGGAAATTACACACCACAGGGACCTTCAGGCAATTTAAGGACAACGAAGATAAAACCCACCAGTGGTTCACGTTGTACAGGAATCTTCAGGTAATAGAAATATCAGTGGTCATTTTAGGTTGCAAGAAGCCAGGAAGGTTTCAACAAGGATTTTTACCTGGCGCCTTTGGGGACTCAACTAATAGTGCGAATGTCGTTGAGGAAAAGTTGGCACCGACCCATAAGTAACATTTGAACGTCGGTGCCCGACTTGAAGGCGTGGGGGCGAAACATTTTTTTTTAAATATTTAGGACCCACCTTCCACCCCTGTCTCTTAACATCATTTGTTCAGATTAAGTTGTGTTCTTTAAGGTCGTGCATCACGAGCAGTTGTTCGCTCTCCTTAATCTCGGATAGGCTATCCCTACAGACTTTCAGATTGCCGGAATTCCGGCATTCCGGAAATCTCCTTAGTTCCCAAGGTTTGCACATAGGGTCGTGCGGGATATTATTTAGACCAGGCATGCAATATGTTAACACGACCAGTAGGTTTTCGTGGTCGTTATTCCATTTGGTTGGGGTGGGAATTGTGACGTTTATTTATTTGCTTCATTTTTTGCAGAAAGAATCATATAACACACAACACGATACAAGAACAACATATGACAACACAACACAAAGACTGGTGTCTTCAGCTTGACCTGAAACATATTTTAAAAATAGAAAATTGTTATTAATTGTCGTGGTCTAGATGCTCTTGCAGTTTTTTTCTTCGCCTATTTGACCTCAGTTCATGGGAGGTTTTTTTGTTGTTAATCACAATCGCACTGACTTCAAACTTGACACTTAAACAAAATATTATTTTCTAGGAATGTTCGTGGCACAGTTCTGGTTTTGCACAGCGCTGACACACGTTCGTCCGGGATTTGTTTGTTCTTGGTTCTATTTGTTTATGGTTTATAATTGTTTTCCCCTCCCCCTCACTAAAAGAATAATAGAAACATATATAATGTATTTAATAAGCGTTCACATATCGCTGGCATTCCAGCAACCGCTTACTCTAATATAAATTAACTACCAGTTTTCAGTAGTTCACGCACTCACTTTCACTCAATTTCACTCACACGTTATTCCTTTAGTATAGTTTTGTTAATTGTTTTTATTTTAATTCTTAAGTGTTTTTGTATAGTTTTTGTTACAGTTGTTTGGTTTTTCTTAATTTTGGTTTGATTCGTTTCGTTTGCGTTTGCTTGGACTGTAGAGTTGTTGTTTCGCTTTAATCCTTTCTTATATTTTATTAAAGTTTGTTTTGTGTAGTGTTAGTTGATATGTAATTATCTTTATTGTTTACTTTCATTTTGTAATTCTGTGTGTCCGCTTCTGACTTAGCTTATCGTAGTTTATCGTTTTATTTATTGAGTTGTTCCTCCACTACCGAATACGACCACCACTCGGAATAAACTTGTCTCTATGAAACGTTGATATTTTATTTGTTAGCTCCGGGAGGACAATCGCCCATTCTTTAATTCGCAAAGTATCAGCGAAATCCTGCCTCCAGTAGCTTCATTTCTTCTTGAGCGATGTTATCAGTTTCTCTTCATCTCAAGACGTTATGTTCCGGGGTAGCGACGACGCCACAGCAGTGGCAGTGTTTATCCTCCACCAGGTTAAGTTCTTTAAGTTAGTTTCTGTTGGTTCTATGTTCTGTCAGAAAGTTAAACAGGTCGACCTCTATTTTTATATTTATATCTAAGTCTATGCCTCTCAGTCACACTTCGGAAAAGGGTGTATAGTCTTCTCCCCTTCTCGCTCGTGGTCCGAAATTGATGCCAGGCACTGGATGTTGTAGCTGCCGCCATTTGTAATGTTTTTACTGGTGTCGTTCTGAATGCATTAAGCATTCTTTATAGTATTTGTCTTTGGGCTCTGTCCAAGATTGTTTTTTTACCTTGTGTTGCTTATTCTATGATGCCAGACGCTTGCTTCATATCGAATTAGGGATACTATAATTAAAACACTATACGTTTTAATCACTTTTGTTGGGATTTGTAGTTCCTTATTCGTTAAACTAATATTCTTATGTTTATTATTTTATGCGAGATTTTGCGTTTTTACGTGTTGCCTAAAGTTTAATTTTTCATTTAGTGTAACGTCCAGGTATTTACATTTTTCTTACCTTTTTATTGTTTTGTTATTGATTGGTATTGTCGGTCATCTTGCTCTATTTTGTATCCCTTTAAATAAGACATACTTCGTTTTTCTGTAGCTTATTATTGCACCACGACGTGAGAAATGTTGTTAAGATTGCATTAGTTTGTAGTTCATTCATGCAGTTTCTCTTGATTACTACCGCCAGATCGTTGATGTATCCAACAACCACTCCGTCTAAGTTTTGCTGTTTAGTTCTTGGAAGTATAGCTGAAAGGGTATGTCCCAGAAGACCGGTCTTAGGATCGATCCCTGCGGACATCACCTCGTTGGTATTTCAGTCGCAACGCAATCCACATCGTTTGGCTCTATTTTCCTAACAATTTAAATAGCTTCCAGATATGAGGATAAATATTAAGGTTTTTAGTTGTTCCATTAGTGCTGGCCACCGTAGATTATGGAAAGCGCCTATAATGTCAAAAAATATTGTTAGTACGCACTGGCAGTCCTCTTCTTTTAGTTTACATAGTTTAGAAATCTTCCCCAATCGACGTCGCGGATATCATCTCCTTCTCGAGATTTTTAAAAAGCCGACATCTTCCTGTGTAGGCCCGAATATCGAAGACCAGATGCTGACATCCAAGCGACGTTGTGCAGCAAACCTCGGATGAAATAAGCCAGCTAATTTCAAACCTTTATAGTGTATATTCGCTATTATTGCAAGAACAACGCAAGTTAAAACAGTATGTAGGGATATCGAAAAGTTAGTATTTACGGTAACATTAGTCAACAGCAAATAAACAGTACACAGAAACGCTCTTGAATAAGTCTGTTATTGTATTTTATGTCTGACTAAGCCTGCCCTATTCCTCCCAACATCATAATATAATGAATACATCATCATATCGAATTAGAGCGTTTGCAAACCAGGCCAGTCTCTCTACACAATAAATCTGAGCGATTGTGTCGGATCCAATTAATAGGAGCTTGCTTAATACTAAATATACTATTTCATTTGTAAAATTAAAATCTACTTATAAACTCAAGGTTATTATAATTAACGCTAAAACATATACAAAATAAATGCAAGTACAAATATTACTAGCCTACTAAATTAACGAAATCACATACTCACAATTTGAAGTAGAATACGTTATCAACTTTCTCGGTAAGTTCCACGTGGATCTAAACGCTCTTTCTTATTAAGATATGAATAGATGTATTCTAAGATAGTATTAAACAGCCACTCCGTGCCAAATTTTATGACGGTGCCACTCTAATATATGCAATGTAGCTTCTCAGTACGGAAGCAATTTGAGTCCATAAATTGCACAAAATAATTAGATTAACCAAAGCCGATTTGAGAATACATTTGCTAATTCCACAAAGCTATATAACCTGAAATACAATTTCACGGAAAGGAACGACATTGAACTCCAGCTAAACTTACTTCAAGGAATGACGTCCTATTTGAACAAAAATAACAATTAGGTCTTAATACCATCTGTAATCTCATACAATGAAAATAGACCCGGATTCAGATATGCTAGACAGGATTACCCAGACGTCCTTGTGCCATCTACGAGACCAAGCTGCGGTATAACAACTGCACCTCACAAAACACATTTACAGCTATAATAAAAGTTTTTTAAAAGAACAAAACATAAAAATGATGGGACGAATTAAAACGTTCGTTACACCTGCTGGGCAACCATATATTACACTTTCTTCACCTCAGTTTCTGAGGTTTTGGTTCGCTAATATACTGAAATTATTCGTGTACTGAGATCGGAAAGCCTTCGTAACAATTAGAAATTAGTCAAGGGACTGTAACTGTTCAAAGTCTATGAATCGTTTCTTCCGAGACTCGCGAGATCTAACAAGAACGTGACCAACGTGTTGAAGCTGAGACTGAGGGTTGGAATCGAAACCTAGACTAACACCAGAAACACATCTTTCAGATCAAGAAGAGACCAAGATCACGACAGTCTTAAAAGATAAAAAAGAGATTTTTGTCAGTCTCGTCTCATCTCGTCTCGATACGACCTCTATTTCAGAAGGTAATGTTTAAAATATATTCAAGATATTTTCGAGTAGTAATTCTTAAGTCTTTGTATGCATTCTGTAAACATATAAAAACACTTCGAGAACGAAAAATATGATTTTTAAGATTTTATCTTAATTGACAATAGTAACAAGTATGTTTTCAGCTTGTTCTTATCGTTTCACATTATATTTCTGTCTTTTAGATAAAATACATAAAAATGGCAAGAATTGGAATAATATTGTTGGTACTAATGTCAAATACACTCTACACTTTAAGTATACACACCAAAATAATCAGCTCTGTAAATAACAACAGACATCTTGGATTTCTCGGATGTTCGAAAACCTCACAATACCCCAGAACAATAATAGTCATTTATCCAGGATATAGCCAAGAAAGAATATCATTTGTACGCAATTTGTTTGAGAAGTGTTATAACCAACTAATGATATCCCATGTCACAAGTAATTCATCTTATCAGAGAAGATCATATAACAATGGCGTAACTGCAAATGATAATGCTTTTGTGCTTTTGCTAAACGGAATAGATTATGAGAACACTGAAAACATATTGATCTAAGCTCAAAATCAACCGTACTGGAACTCCAGAGCAAAATTTGTAGTATTACTGGAAATAGAAATTGCAACCCGGTCAACTGCAGAGATTATTCTAAAATGGTTTTGGAAATACAAAGTAATGTGGTATGCGTATGCAGAAACAAACAATTTCCAGAATCTGTTTTTGATGTGTTTAGTTATAGTCCGTTTACAAGCATATTAAGTAAACATCATATTGGAGTTGCCAACTTTGGGTTTGAAATTTTTCAGAATTCCATAATATTTGATGATAAATTATTAAATCTAGCCAACTACACACTTGTGGGGTGGATTCTAAATATACCGCCCTATATATTTCTCAGTAATGGTTCATTATCAGGTTTAGACTGGTTACTTCATAGTACGTTATCCCAATACATGAATTATTCAATGAAAATAATATCAAATATTTGGATCTCAAAAGACCTAATTGATAACCAACTAGATATAGGAATGGTGCTACTTAGAAGAAATGATCAGAGAGCAAGAATGGGGGAATTTACAGATCCAACTATAGTTTCAACATTGCGTTTTGCTGTTCGTAAACAAAAAAGAATGCCACATTGGATGGCTTTCATATTACCATTTGGGAAATATGTGTTTCTATCAATTCTTTGTGTATTGTTTGTCACGTTTTTCTTTTGGACATTTGTTATATATTTTCGTAGGATTCTGAAGAACACCACAGCTTATTGCTACACATTTTTTAATATCTTCTCAATATGTCTTCAACAATCCCTTCCAAGCCAGCCTACTAGGACTGATATAAGATTTATTTTTATTTCATATGTGTGGTTCTCAATGACTATGTGTTCTATATATCATGGTTCAATAATAGATTTTCTTACAAATTGCCCAATATTTTCAGAGACAGAAAGTCAAAATTTGAAAAGGATGTTGCCTCGCCTGAAGGAAATGAATTCCGCTAAGAGTAAGGATTTAGGTGTAACGGAAGTTCTAGATGTAATTGCATATAATAGCTCAACTTCTGTTCTTCTTGCCAGCAAAATTCTTGAATATTATAGAGACAGTATCTATACGTCACCCAACGGTAAACCTCTCTTTCATATTATCAAGGAACCCGTAACATTGTATATTGGAGGATATTTAGTTCCAAAAGGATCTCCTTATCTTCCAAGGCTGAATAAATTAATCAGCAGTATTTTTGAAGGAGCCATAATTTCTAAATGGGAACAAGATACAACATTTTCTGTAAAGCTGAAAATGAGTCATAAGCAAACAAATTCCGATCAAAATGCGAATACTTTATATTTAAAGCAAATGAAGCCAGTGTTCATAATTTGCGGAGCAGGAATGGCTTTGGGTTTATTCGTGTATTTCGGAGAGGTAATTTTCATAAACGTGATGAATGTTATGTGTCACAGAAAGAAAATGATTTTGTAACAAATTGATTTTGATCTTAAAATGTCATTAATCATAAATTATGTGATCAAAAGTATCCGGGAACTCCGAGAAATGTTTGTTTGCCATGGAGGACAAGACAGTACTTGTCATCTACCTCTTAGAACACATGGACTGTAAGCTCAGTAGTAGCTGAAAGCGTTTAACATCATAATGGGACCGTCTGAGGAAATAACGGACATTCAATGTTATCAGGTGATTGCATGTTACTTGTGTAAGAAATGTGTGGGAGAGATTTTAACTCTGCAGATCATCTCAAGGTCAACTTTTTCGAAGTTGTAGTAGACTGGAAACGTGTGTACAATTAAATAGCGTGCAATCCAATTTCTCTTGTTGACATCCAGAGGCTAAAGAATTTGAATTTGAATTTAGTTGGGCTGCTTTCACTCAGACCAGATAGGTGTTGATGGGATGAATTGGTGATGGGGTGGTGTATTATATACTGTTGTATTATAAATATATATATAATATGTATTTTGTATCTTTTGAAGTGTCTTGTATTATAATTGAGCTTATTTGTACAGATAATTATCTCCAAAAGATAGAAAGAAAGCAAGTAAATTAATTAAGTTATTACATTGTTCTTTCTCATCCTCTAATACAGAATATGTTCCTGATATCATATTAAAATAATATTTAACAGGTAACTACTAAACTGTTACATGTAGATGTACCTTCATGCGTTTAAGTAAAGCCCCGTATTGAGTACTTTTAGAATTGTTTATCAGAGAAACAAAATTCATCATTCGACAGTATTATGTTGCCACAGTAGGAAAAATTACAAACTGTGTATATTCCTGCACACAACCTACATATGTAATTGATTGCTACATCTCCCGCTGTCATGAGAGCCTCCTTGAACAACATATGATGTTCAGACGCTAAACAAGATATAATTGTGACTGTTGTCCTATTTCTAGTGTCCTTTATTCGAGAAAAAATACTCAATGTATTTAAAGTTAGTAATAAATTGAAGAAAGTTAATTTTTGCCACAACAGAACATCTCGTTGTCTATAAGAAACAAATTTAAAAGGTCATAATGATTATATTTGAGTTCATATATATAAGAAAATTATATTATTTGATTTGACATATTTTATGTACAATTACAATATTCTTTTGCTCATGCAAGCTCTCATTCTAATGTAAATAAGTCTACATGTGTTTAGTGTAAGACATGGGAGTGATTAAATTTTATACTTACAAAAAAATTGCTTGAACTAAAAATGAGGTATGCTATTGCATTCTCATGTAACAAAAAACATCTACTATGTGCCGACAAGTTAGGTCGACGGCGCCGAATTGTACATAGCATTTGTTTCTGTAGATCAATTTAAAACATTCGGCTAATCGTTCATCACCCCTGCACACATTTCTGATGTACCATACTCTGGTGTCTAAGAATAATATCGATATGAATATTGTTTTGATGGTTGGCGTTAGACGATCTTGCAAGGTGACCTGGAACTTGTCCACTTGGAACTTTGAGGTTTCGTTTTAAACGTATTATAAGACGATGTTGCACCTTAGAATTAACGCTCAATACGAGCGTGTGCTCTTTCTTATAATTTTCTATAAGTTCAGTAACAATTCTCCATTTTGCTTCTCTAGAAGTTTATCCATGTGAATCGGCTAAAAGAAAGCTTCTCATATGGCATGCGTTGAATGACATTACAGTTCGTTTGTAGACTGTGGCCGATGCGTCCAGTGGCGTTGACCACATTGATTAATAAGAACGAATACTACAGAATCATGATAGTTATTTGAAGAAAGTTGGAAAAGCAAACATGAATTGACATGAACGTTGGGATTTAATGCAAATGTTCTTACCGTTAGAATATTGTTTGGAAATTCCTAAATTAAAATTATACACTGGGATGTAGCTGGGGGGAAAAAACTTCTTGAATCCCGATTCATGAATTTGAACCCACGAAATGAGCATAAAAGCGGTCAATAGTGATCTAAACCCTGACTTTGTTACAAATTGTTTAGTATGGCTGCACAGGAATACTTTGCTTCATCATTACAACATGCTATGCTACTTTACCTGTAAGTTAGCTCTGGTTAAAATCGGAAATATCAAGATGCCGTCTTGTTCCTGTAATTTCTCCAAACTACAACAAACTACGTAGAGATAATGTTATGTAGTCATCAATCCATTCCGCGATGCCATCCACCCCTTACACACATGATTGTCAGAAGGAAAGTGGGAGAATAAACACTACAATATTTTTCCTAGTTATAATTGTAATCTTAGCTGTATTGAACTGAGGTTATCCTCTGATACGTTCATCCAGAATGGCTGTTTTGAACACGAGTAGTTTGTGCGTAGCTTACCCGTTGTCAAACGAAAGATTTCAATCTTTCCTACATAGAACTAACAACCTATTTATTTTTTTATAATTTCGGATAATATTTAATAAATGAAACAATCTCCTGATAGAATATTGGGAATGTTTTTCGGTCATTACTAAGCTTTACCCTGAAACATCATATAATCACTCCTGATTTGAGACCTTAGGGAAACGATAGAGCCACACATACTTCAAATAGTTTCACAATATTAACGCTTGCGATAGGATATGATACATTTCTGCTATTGGTTATACAGGGTGTCCCCGAAATAAACAGACAATCAATAAAATTTTCTTTCGACTGTGTCAACAAAAAATGATTTTTCATCATTCGACTTACACATTTTAAAACTCAATTTCATGTATCAGTTTCTCCTACAACTTTAGCGCTATGTCAAACCTAACTTCATCGTCGGGTTCTTAAGAACATTCTAGCTCATACTGATATTTCATATGACCCAATTGCTACTTAAACATTTTGAAGCTGTCAGCTTTCAAGATGTCGTTAGTGTTGCCTAAGAGACAAGATTTAGGATGTCTCGTGTCGAAAATATCTCGTCCAGAGAGTGTCTCGTCTCGATAAGACGTAGAATTTGCATTACGAGAAGTCTGTGAAGTCTCGTTTTCTATAGCCATTTCTCTGTCTCATCTAGTCTCGTGGCAACACCAGATGGCGGTCATTGCCGCCATACTCTTCACAGTGCCGAATCTCGATATTGTTCTATGATGGGGGCAAAGATAAATTTTGTAAACCTTTTGCCGTCCTTTAATCCTTTTTAGCCACGAAACACGACCGGCCGACGCGACGGCCATAATATTGTCTCGCTTCACGTAGTCAACTTTTGTTAACATCTCTGACATCGCTATTACTAACTCCCTTAAGGCAGTACACCTGGCTATTTGACTTCAATCGAGGTTTTAATTTTAAAGATAAAGGTAGGTTGTATGAAATAACACAAAAAATGTCTTAGCGGATCAGTATTGAAATTTTGAACACGTGGAGGTCGAATTCAATTTAATAGGGAATTTTACTTCCTTTTTCAGGAGCTGTTATTTTTTTTATTGTTAGCTGTTTGCCGCAACTTAACGTGTAGCCACGGGCGCTTGCCCTCTTTTGCGCCACCTTAGATCTGGCACTGATCTTTCAGCTTGTATCACTTCCTGTCCAGTATCCATTAATAGCCATTTGCTTTCAATATATGCAGTTGTTTATATAATAAAATGAGTTTTTTCATTCTCTGTATTCGACTCATTCTATCTACTTTCCGTCTTTCTCGGGTTCTCTTGTGGTTATTTGCCGAAGACAGCACCTATCATTTTGGTTGTGAAGCTTTACGTAGGCATTCTACTTACATACTAATTTTATTCAAAATCGTACTCTGTCATCTGCCGAGTGTTCTTTGTAACCTGTATTCGTCAATCATAAACATAAGTTAAATAGATGCATTGAGTACCACTTCGAGTGTGCTTTCCTAAACCAACACCGCTTACTCTAATACTTGTCGAGATATGACGTGCTTTGGGAGGGTGCCGCTTAAAGATTGAGCACCTGTAGCCTTGATGCTAAGCAGTTTCAGTCTTTTTTTAAAATGTCTATTGTCGTGATACAATCAACTCCTGAAGTTTCCACAATCATTTCAGAAAGGCTCTGTATTATGTCCACTCTACACAAAGATTCTACAAAATATAACATATAGTCGTTCTGTTTCCTACATAATCCATTATCCTTCAGTGGTATATACGATTAGGATTCACTGTAATTATCCTTTAATCAATTCTAAATAATATATCGTGAGTACACTACTTAAGACAGACGGGAATATGGTTAATATTTATCACATGCACATGGGAAAAGGCACAGAACTCGCTTTCACAAATACTATATTGTAAGTACAAGATACAGATTTGTCAACATAACGTGAACATTAGTACGACATCACATAGAATACAGTGATTCTTCCCATATTGTTCTATGCAATTGGGTATTTTCTCTGACCTTGCTTCTAGTATTTCTGTCTTGTTTGAGTCATAAATAAATTTTATAACTTGATATTAATATATCACTAGTACAGAGTAACAAACAATTATACATAATTCCATTTCTTACATCTACTTGCGCGACTGGTTTTACTGCGTTTTAGTTAGTTCTGCGTTGCCTCTGAACTTAGCCTGTCAAAATATGCTTGATTCTAGCTTAATGTAAAATATTATCGTTTTGAAACTATTAAGTTTCTTAATGATTTCTAATTCAAATATGCAATGATTCAATACTTCAAGAGAACACTTACATAATTCCACGATCAATGTTAAAAAATATTGGTTTGTGCAGTATTTCCTTGTGTCATCTACACATTGCGAAACGAAACTTTTTAATATTTGTTTTTTGATCTTATCAACTATTTTTCTTAAGATTACAAAGGAGTTTGTTTTTTAATTAATTATAAAATATTGAAAATGTTATTCGAAATTAGTTTAGCTTGTCCATGAATCTTATCATCCTGTCACTCTTGGCCTATATTCTTTGGAGAAACAATAGGGCCACATATGTTCTACCTAGCATCACAATATTTACAATTTTGAAATAATGTCTATTATTTTTATTGTGTTGTATCTGCATAAAGACTGTATAAAGCAAATTAACAACATATGGTCGGTCTCTCTCCTACAAACTCCATCAACCTTGAATAATATTCAAGAAAAGACTACTCTGTAATTATCATGTAATTCATTGTACATTAACTAACAACACTACACTAAATACAAGAAAAAAATATATTTATTTATATCATACACATAGAAAAAGATTTAGAAATCTCTTTAATAATTCATGTACTGGTCATACAAAAGACAAATCTATCACTTTCTATCTTTCTTAATAATACTGTACCACAACTTAGAATACGGAAAATAATTCGATATTATTTATGTCAAGTTGTCAATTAACTCTGAAGTTGCTTGAGGGTTGCTGTCTTGTTTGAGTCATCAATCATTTTTATTAGTTTTATGAATCTCTTAGCAGTACACAATAACAAACAGAGGTGTATTTTACATGTCTTACATCCACTTCAGTGACAGTACTCGATTCGTTTTTGTTAGTTTTGCGTTGTCAACTAGTTTAGAATATCAATATAGATTTGATTTTAATTGAAGGAGGAAATTGTTTCCTTTTTAAATTAGTAAGTACTTAAAAAAACATTACTTCCAATATGCAATGATTAATTGCTTAGAAAAAAACATTCTTAATTTCACGAACGATACTGAAAGTTGATTAAATATGTACTAATGTTATATCTGGAAGATCTGATATGAATATGATTTGAAAAATATCTAAATGGTTTTAATTTTGAAATCATGTTCCTCACTGGAAGGAAATATAGCAAACATTTTACCTATAAGCCAGGAGAAAACCCTTTTTGTTTATTGCAAACCCATAATATATCTATGCTAAATAACATATACAGGCATAAATACGAACATCTAAAAACAAATAGACATCGATCTACTAGAAATTACTGCGAGATTTGACAAATGTTCTACAGAAATTCTTCACACGAGATATGTATAGGAGGAACATTGCGAAACTTTTCTTCACATTTTCTGAGGAAAAGACCGATGCGAATACTTTATAACACATCTAGGAACACCGGAAAAGAAAAATCATGCAAATCACTCTAGTGGACTGGGCAGATATTCGAAGAAACTATTTTGAATATGTAGATGGATTCAAAATATAGTCTCTCTTCAAGGTTTATTTATTTATTTTACAGAAAAACAAGAGATCCTTTGTCATTATTGTGCATATAATTTTATATGATGACTAGACCAGTGGTTCCAAACATACAAAGACAGGTGGCAGTCATCAATAACTAATTTATTTCATGATTTCTTAACACTATCCAAATCTAGAGAGAAACACACTAATTTTACAATTATGGACATTGCGTTTCCCCTACATCTTTATGTCCTCCCATACGAAAAGAACAGGTGCAAAACATGTTTCACAGGCATCTGTAAACCGCCTGTACCTGTACATTACCTGCGATTCGACAATAAACAATTCAACAATTTGACAATTTGCAATGCTAAATATATCAGCATCGCATTACCAGATAACATTGAAAGTTGGTAATATCCATCATTTGAATGGCTGTCATCTTCGAGAACTACATTTTCGGAATGTCTTTAGCGTATTTTTGAGTTCTATACATGCCAGTGTAAAAGCGCTGAAAGTTTCATCTGGTCCCCTTCATTTTATACCAACAACTTGTCTGGCACAAGGACTATCAAACAAAGTATGATATTCAATTCGCTCAAGATCTCTTACCTTTACACAGCAAAATAACATGACTCAAGTGGACAAAAGCTTTCTGAGTAGTTTAGCAGAGATTGCATTAAGATGCAAACAATATCGATAAAGTGTAGAAGTGTTCTCGAATTGGCGGTAAAGTAAATGATGGGAGAATGCTTTATTGTATTGCCGAGTACTGTGCACACATTAAACATAAGCACAGTTACTTATTAGATGATAATGATCTGAGTAATAAACTATTTGCGTGCCACATCAATCATATTGTTGTTATTGAAGGTAAATGTTGCATGAAAGAACATGTCGACAAACGATTCTTTAACCACTTATTGCAACTTGTATTAGCAATGGCTTACTGTTTGTCTAGTTGTATCAGGAATAGTAACATATTTTCAGTATGTTATTCAGGTGATGATTCAACTTATTTCTCGCACTCGTCTATAGTAAATACGTCTTCAGAATCAACAAAATTAAACTGAGAATGAGTTTCGGAGATTGTCTGTGATAATACAGAATTACCATACTCGAAACGTAACCTGTGTTTGCTTTCATTGTGACATATTTTGTGTGAATTCTCGAACATTCCACCTGAAACGGGTATGTCTAGGAATATAACAGAATGCATCAGAAGAGTAATATCATAAGTATGTCTTTTTCAAGAAAGTATAAAATAATAAACAAAATACTAGATTTATTATCTGAATAATGAACTATTTTGGACAGGAGAAATTATATCAGCAAATAGGGTTCTAACTACCTCATTGATCTTTGATACAATGGACGCTTAAAATCAATTTATGTAGAGTACTTTCATTCATATCCTTTTAGAAGGCATCATTGGAGAAAACTATAACAATAACTAAATAAGAGACAATATGTAAGTTTTTACGAAATTATCCAAAGTAGGTAAATGCTGAAGTCTTTCCAAACATTACTTTAATAGAAATACTTAATACTACCTTCAATACAATTTGGACACTTAATCCAGTTTTACGTATTTTGTACAATAATATTTACTTAATCTAGTTTCAGCATTAAAAGTAACGTTTCTTCCCTGAATAGTTGGAATTCTCCAAAACACCATGTGGAAACGACATTTAGCTCAATAAGAAGATTAAATACATTTCAGTATCTTTAATTTTAAACCTCCATTGTATCTAAGATAAACATTTTGGATGCTATTGCTCAGATATATTTTCTCTTGTCCAAAATAGTTGTTAATTAAGCAGAATATGAATCGCGGATAAGCTGTTTGTTATTATTGTATAGTTTCTGTTAATTTTGATTATACGTATACAATTACAAATGCGTGTTACAAATCAAAACAAAGTGTGATACCAGTATCACAACAATAATGTGGAAAAGAATGTAACATGTTCAAAATGTTCGATAAATATTTATAAAAATTATGGAAAGAAAATATCCCTGCCTACCATAAACATTTTAGATTTGTGTAACACAGATATAATGAATTTGTATAAACAGAAAGTACACAGGAGAATTACATGAACAAGTCCTCACTCTCTGCTGACGTAGCTACAGACACTGGGCTTGATGAACGTTTATTGTTTCTTCGCAACTGAATACACTTGTTCATCATTGTGGCATGAATTTTCGATGGCTTGCAGTCAGGAAACCTTCGTAAGACATAAACTGAAATAGGTAAGATACATCGTACCAATTGATTAGTACTGCGGGTCACACTTCAGTAATTACAACATACATCAGATGTTCAAACTGGGACCTTCTTACATTATCAGATGGACTTTTTAACATTCTAGAGACAGTTGTGATACATAATTGTACAGGTGTATGCTTCAGTAATGGAAACTATTCGTAGTGTTACATTGTTTAGAAACGTTCATACCAGTTAAACGGTACTGCAAATTTCGCCACGCAGATTGTACCTTTCGTTTCTCCAATATTATTTACAGACGCTTTCGTGTAATCTCCGCTCTCGATGAGTAACGTGATCAGGGATGCTGTCCAAGACAATCATTAACAGTAACAAAATGACACCAAACCGCTATAGCTCAGTTGTAGGACGTTAGCGTAGCATTCGGGAGGTTCTGGGTTCAATGTTGACCAACGTTTGTTCAGGGTTTTTACTAAGTAACACCAGGCAAATACCGGGATGTCACGATCAACATTGGTCCTGAGCATCACCTTCCCGAATCTTTTCCCCACTCTTATCCCGGCCTGAGCCCTAGATGCCTAAAGGCCATAAATAACATTCGATAACAAAGTGGCAGTAGAATGACTAAACGACATGTGATGATGCAAATATACCCCACCGTAGAAACGTTGGATATTGAATATAACACAGATATTTGTTTTCATTTAATCAATAGAAATCACTTCTGCTACACATCTATTGTGGAATGAAACACTGCCGAATCGTCACGTCACTTTGAACCGCACCAGTCTTCACTGCCTTTTTTTTATCAAATAATTTTGCCAATTTTACACATAAATGTGATTTGTGGGGTTCATGGCCCCAAAATCTCCCTCCCGAGTAGTACTGGGGTTTGGGAGATGGTTCTACAAGTCTGCGCTGTTTCAGTTCAGGATGCAAATAAAGCAGAAGTGACATCTGTTGATTGATGATAAACATACAGTAACGTGCAATGCGCTTGAATATTTAAGCTCCTATCTTAGTACCTTGAATTCAATATAACTAAGTGGTTGAATATTATTAAGAGCGTAGGGTTTCGAACTGTGGGTTGACACATTCCGGTACAAATATTTGCCAAAAAACCTGTGCATACACATTTATCTGGGGATGACCTGTTACCAGAGACATTTGTGAATAAAACACGATTCTAGTGCATAGTTATTTTTTACATAGAGGTTACTTTTCTTTAGTTCACAATGGTTCGTGGCGTCCTCAAATTTTCCAACATTAATTTAACTTATTTCCCGAAGTCATACAATGTTGAAAATTTCCACACCGAGTTAAGTCGGATAACAATACAATATTCTATTGTTACTGTTATATATTTTAAAATCATAAAATACATACTAGCCTACAACGATGTGGCGTTTGACTGGTTGCAGAACGCTTTAAGATTAGTGCTCACAGAACAGCTTGACAAGTAGCATCCCTCGAAAAAATATATTTTCAAAAAGTATATTTAAAAAATATATTTTCAAAA